>JAGKTI010005408.1:15220-45218 GCA_018397915.1 Birgus latro | reverse complement strand
CACACACACACACACACACACACACACACACACACACACACACACACGTCTACGTACAAAGACCTCAGATAACGTTGTAACATTAGATTACAATGTGCGTGTGTGTCTGGTGGAGTGTATTTTTTGCGTGTGCGTGCGTGGGGTGAATGGTCTGTATATTCTCATGTCGTGGTGCAACGCTACTACCATCTTTATCACCACTACCATCACTACTACCACCACAACCACCATCCTTACCACCACCATCTCTACCACCACCACCACCACCACCATCTTCGTTGTAGTTAATTTACTTTAACAGAGATACCTAACCCCTTTCAGCTCAGTTGATGGCCAAGTGTAGTCAGATTGGAGAGTTGATTGGACTGGTAACCAAGGAGACACATTCTTACCATATGAAATGTAATCTTTTGTGGATTCTCTCTCTCTCTCTCTCAACAATATTTTTTTTCCACACATACTTGGCCCAGATTTTCGTCCATTGCAACGGCTCTGCATCCTTTCCATAGCACTTCTTCGTGAATAGCACCATATTCTAGCGTTAATCTACTGTTACAAATAAATACAGGGAGTAAAATAGGCAGCTTCTGTGCGTGGTGGTGATGGCGGAATGGTGAAGGATTGAAACATTAAAACCTGTTTCGCTTTGTTGGAAGTTGGTGTTTGAGTTCTGAGCTGCTTTGAATTGTTTTTAACACATCTTCCTAAGCCATTTATCCTCATCACAGTTTAATATATTCTTTTGTGTTACTGATGCAGACTTTATACGGGTGTTTCGAAGCCTCCTGTTTTAAGGACATGTGTTAAGATGTAATATGTTGAATGAGTCGCCAAAGATGAGGTGTATCGAAGCTCCCAGTGCCACCTAGAAAGAACAGACCTTTGAGCTTCTCATTTCATCAGTGTGTTGCCACGTATCGCCCAGTTCAAAGCAGTCGCCGCTGAAGAATATTCTTTCACTCTAACGTGGCTTAAAAGTGTCGTTCAGTCATCTCTTCCGCCCATTACTGAGCCAGAAAATCTTCAAGGATGGATATTTTTCTTACCTATACTCCTTTCCTCTAACGTGGTTTAAACTGCCGTCTCTCTCTCGAGTGAGTGAGAATATGGTGCTAGTTACGAAGAGGTGCCGTGGAAAGGATGTATAGCCGTAATATCGGATTATCCAATAAGGTGTAAAATTATTCAGCTGGAACAAGAGATTAACACTGGAAAATGGTGCTAGTCACGATGAAGTGCAGTGAAAAGGGTGCAGGCCCTTCATATTGACTCATTACGACACTGAGTTACGGGAAATAACCTACAGGAGGAAAATATCTGTCAGGTTGATGTGAGCGAACTATACAAGAATATCAGTTGAAATAAGTATCTCAGTGATGTCTGGATGACTTGAGATTGCAGTTTGAAATTTTAAAAGAGAATTAGATTTTGGAGTCAGTCATGAAGTATGAAAAATATTAATGGAGAAACGTGACTGCTTTGACGAAGGAGGAGGGATTTTAAAAAGATGTATTTTTAGAGAGGAGTGTTCTGAAATGTCAGTGAAATGGAATATTAAACAAATAAATGAGTTGGTGTTGCCTTGACATATTGCATTGTTTTTTAGTTGTGAAATTAATATTGAACAGATGGGATTTTAACTGAATTTTAGTGAATAAATGTGATTTTTTAATATAGTTCCCTGTAATACTGGGACAGATTGCAATTTTGATTTTTAGAGGTCATAAGATCAGTAGGTTTTAGAGTGGCTTGTAAAATAAATACTTTTAAAATGAAGTAATAGTGGAACAGTAATTGAAACAGTGTCCATGTGAAATTCTTGTGACTGTGACATTGAAGCATTGAGTTTTTCTTGTTGCTAGTGAGGAGGAAGTGGCAATTTATATTTGTCGTGCAATGGAGGTAATGAACGAGGTGATATGGGTGGTGCAGGCTGGGGTAAGGGCCAGGTTGGAGCACGAGAAGGTCCTGAGCATCCTGATGGCTCGATTCTCACTGCCACAGCTTGAGTCCGCCTGCACTGTGCTCAGGAGTTGGCTGGGGAATCGTATTTATCTGGAGGATGTGGCTCGCAGGCTCTCGTTCAGCACAGAGGGAACCCCATCTCAGCCCCAGACTCCCGCCACCCCACTGAAAGTTAAAGATATCTCACATATCCCAATACCCAAGCCTGATTTCATGGTTGGTGAAGAGGATAAAGGTGCAGATCATTTTGAAATTACACCACTGCGAGGGAAAGCCATCTCTCGTCTTCCTTTGCCCAAGTCCCCCGTCAAGGAGGATCAGAAGGATAAAGGTAGAAATGCAGTTCATGATCCAAACCCTCCTCATCTACCTCCTCCCCAGCCCAATCACAAGGTTGGTGAAAAGAGTGGCATTGGAACCCACAGTAATGGCCCCAACCATCCTCTACTACAGCCCATTGAAGTGCCCTGTCACAAGGATGATCAGAAGGGTGGGGTTCAAAGCCATGTTGAGGTTCTGAACCCAAACCCCAACATTTCTAAGCCTTCTGAAGTACCCTGCCACAAGGATGATCAGAAGAGTGAAGTTCAAAGTCATGTTGAGAGTTCTAATGCAAACCATAACCTTCCTAAGCCCATTGAAAAGGCTATATCACAGTCCTGTCTAAAGGATGATAAAAATACTGAAGCTGGAAACCCTATTGAGAGAGCTAATCCAATCCACAACCCTCCTAAATTGATTAAAGAGGTACCCCACCACAAGGAAGGTACAAAGAGCCAGGATCCAGACAACAACCTTCCTCAGGCCATTGAAAGGGCCAAGAGGGAACCGAGGATACTTCGACGCACCCCTGGTGTTGCCCTGAGTCATGAAACACCAGAGAAAGGTGAGAATTTAAAGATAAAGGTTTATCGAAGATACAGGAACTTGGTCAGGATACTAAATGGTTCGTTGCAAAGCTCGAACCAGAAAACCTCTTTGGAAAATATACCACAGGAGTATAAGGAGGGTGATGAGGAAAAGGTAAAGAAAACCGCCTTGGAAAATGTAATACAGGAATGTATGGAAGGTGGTGGAGAAAAGTCACCCCAGATGAGTACAAACGATTGTAAAGTCAGCCCTCCTCAACCCAGTAACAAACAGGATAATAGTGAATCCAGTTGCCTTCAGCTCAGTATTACACAAGATTATAAAGGTGAGGTAGCTTTAAAAGTGTGGAGACTAGTGATCATGCACTGGGATTGGCTGCCAAATTTCGCTGGTGGCTTTGGTCAGCGTACTCGAACCTGTGACCTAATCCACAGGGAACTACGCCTCTCTGCCTGCAACCTGGAGCAGGTCTACTCACGCCTGGCTCGGCTTAAGCGCCTCCTGCCTCCTCCTAGCGACCTCCAGCGCCTCCAGGTCAGAGATGATGATGATGGGTCACATATGGATCTCCAAGACGACCAACACCTCGTAATGTCCTGGCTTATGGCTGTCAATACCTGCTTCTGTGAATTCCGCAAGTGCACCCACACAGATGACCCAGACTTGGCAAAACTCGATCAGTCATCCACAGATTCCAGTACTGCCTCGTCCTCCTCCATGACTGACTCCACTCAGTCATCCACCAGTGATTCCACCTTGGTATTTTCCTCACCTGATCCCACCTCTCCAAACTCCACCTCCAACCAGTCCACCAGTCCACATACTGACCATTCTACCCCTCAGCATTCTGACTCTCCTTACCATCCAAACTCTGAACATCCTGAGCATTCTGCCTTTGAACAATGTGACCATTCTGCCTGTCAGCAATCTGAACATTCTGACTGTTCTACCCCTGAAGAGTCTGATCATTCTGACCATTCTACCCCTGAACATTCTGAACATTCTAAGCATTCTACCTCTGATTATTCTGGCCAGTCTTCCTCTCAACTTTCTGATCATTCCTTCTCTGAAGAGTCTGAACATTCTAAGCATTCTGCCTCTGAACATTTTGGCCATTCTACCTCTGAACACTCGGACCATTCTACCCATGAACCTTCTGAGCATTCCCCCTCGTCACTGTCAGAATGTTCTTACTTTACTGCCTCTCCATGCTCTCAAAATTCCACCACCTCCACCCCTCCACCATCTCGGCATTCCACCCCTCTGCAGTTGAAACTTTCTGAACATTCCACTCCTCCACATGCTCACAATTCCACCCATCAGTCAGATGATTCCTCTTCAGAATCAGATTACTCCACTCTTCCACAGTCCACCCAGTCCACCCTTCCACAGTCCAACTTTTTCACCCCTCCACATTCACCGAGGTACCTTCCTCCACCCTCTTGCGATTCCACCTTTCCACAGTCAGAATATTCCAGTTCTCCACAGTCTGGACCCTACACCCCTTCTAGCTCTGCCAGGACATTATCTCAGGATTTCACCTTCCCATTTTCAACGCATTTACATTCTATTTCATCATCTCCCATCTCGAGCATAACCAGTGAGGTACAGTGTCAAGAAGCTGAGGTACAAAGTCAAGAGCTTGGATGGTGCCGTGACGGAAATGAAGACAAACCAACAATGCTTGAGTATGAGAAGAGAAAGATGGATGGGAAAACAATAAGAGGAAAAAACAAAAATGCAGAGGGCAGAGGTATAGTTGAGGAGAGCATGGTTAGTGATGAACATAAAGAAGAAAGAGATTTGGTTGAGGATGTGATTGAAAATATGGAATATGTGGTGAGAAATGAAGGTGAAAAGACAGGACATCAGGAGAATGTGGTGAGGGGTGAAAACAAAGAGACGGACAGAAAAAATGTAAAGGATGAAAATGAAGTTAGAAGAGGGAAAGATGAGACTGAGGAGCATGCAGTAAGAGATGAGATTGAAAATAGAGACACAGGAAGCAAAGATACAGCTGAGAAGTATGCAGTGAGGGTTGAGAATGAAAATGAAGAGACAGGAGGCAAAGATGAAACTGAGGAGTGTGCAGTGGGGGATGAGAATACAGACAAACAGACAGAAGGCAGATATATGATTGTAGATCCTGTGGTAAGGGATGAGAGGGGGAATGGAAGGAGCCAGGGCAGTGGTATGGTTCAGAAAAGAAACAGAAAGATGGAAGACAGAGATATGATTGAGAGTGCAGCAGCAAGGGATGATAAGAGAAAGGGAAGGAGTCAGCACAATTATGAGGCTGGAAATGGGAGAGGCCAAGGCAGTAGTATGGCTAAAGAATGGGTGGTAAGAGATGACCTGCTGTGCTGGCTGTCTCAGGCCATACAAGCAGGAGTAGAGGAGCATGTGGTGGTGGATGTGGTGGCAACACACTACCGTTTCCAGGAAGTGCACAGGGCCAGAAGCATCCTCACATCACTGGGCATACCACTATCCCGTATGAAGGGTGTCCGTGGCCTGCTGCTGGAGATGACACAAAACTTGAAGAGGCATTTTGTTGGCAGTAGTTGTGGCCGTGTCTTGCTCCCCAAGTTTGAAAGTTGTAGTAAAATCAACCACCCAGGCTTTCAACCAGTACATTGGATACAAATAGCCCAGGAATTAGAGTATATAACCAGCATGGCCAAAACTATTGCCAAACGGTTACCCTTAATAGTTCTTGAGGCTCAAAAATACAGCCGTGTACTGGAGGCTGCCCATGCTGGCACCTTAGAACCCTACCTCACAGCAAATGTATCCATGCTTAAGTGGCTCCAGGCAGTTCTCAGCTGGAACATTGATAACCGTCCTGCACAGTCATCATCATCATCTGCTGCTACTGCCACACAGGGTATACTGCTGCACTGGCTACTGCTTTAGAAAAGACAGGGATGCAGGGATGGGTTGTACGCACTTTTGTAGTGGGGAAGAAATGAGGAGAATTGGTAAGAGATGGAGGGATGGGGTGGAGAGGTACTCTGTATATGGGAAGAGATGGGGTTGCAGGTTGGAGAGGGCAGCCTGATGGAGGACTGGGTGACCTGGAGGAGATTAGTTTGTGTCCACCCCTTTTGGGATGAAGGTGTCTGACTATAGATAGACATATGGGCAGCAGTTTTACACATTTTCAGCTATGGGTACACTGTCTTTAGTATGTCTTCTAAAGTTATAAATGTTTTTACTTTTTTATTTTTATTTTTAATTTATTCCATAATAAATTTAGGGAAACTGCCCATTTAGGGTCCATTATTACCCCTCCTGCCAGTTTCCCTGAGTTAATGTATTAGTAGTATAGTAGTTGTAGCAGAATGCAGGTTGAAGTTGCCCATGTCTTGCAAACTTCCAGTCCATCATTCACTTTCCAGGGTATAGGGAAGGAGTCGAGACATTTGTATAACCAGTCATTAGAACTGCTGGTTAAATTGGTCACACCATGTAAAGGGATCCCTCTCCAGCACCTTTAAATTGTGTAGAAGGGATATTACATTACTGTACACATAGCAGTATCTCACTTGTAATTATCACTTAATAAAATTGCAAAACAGTACAGCATGTGGAGAGGGGGATTGATCAAACTCGACTTGCATATACTGTATATATATACAAATTTTTTTTTTAATTGATAAAACTGTTTTTTCTGAATAACTTTATAACTTTATATTGGATCAAAGCTCAAGCACAGACTCTCATATTATTACAGATCTTTTGACACTTCTCAAATTTCTCTTTCCCAACAGCTTCCTTCCTGCAACTGTCGGGAAGTAATTAGCTGGTTTTGGCACTTGATTTAGCATCCAGTACATTGAAAACATCAGCTGTACCATGGCCAATGTCAGTATGAGGATTATTTAACTAGAAAGATGGCATTATTTTATGTACTTATATTGACTGTGGCATATTTCTCTTGCAGTTACGACGCCACAGCCACCACAGCGACCATGGATCCACCTAGGGGAGCCTGACCGAACCAAGCCCTCTTGTGAGTATTTTTAATCCATCTTTTGGTCACAGTCAGTTTACATTTCTAGTGTCTGTATTTGCATTGAGTAAGGAGGCCCCCCAGCATCTCTTTAACAAATTATTTCCAAACTACCCATCATTATCCATTGTTTGCTTCGTATCTCTTTGTAATGTGTCGACAAATATTGCATGAATAACACACAGGAATGGAGTAATGGAACAGAAACCCAAATAAATCGCCAAGAAAGAGATGGTAGTGAGCTTCCTAACCATATCAGAATACCTTCCTAGGAATCTAAACTATGAAGTGTGATTCCAAAATGCTTACTTATATTGATCATTTAAGCAAGATCTCCCAAGTTCTGGTAGGTTTAATGCAGTGTGAGGGAATTAAAAATCTCTAGGCATGATACAGTACTGCATAGGGTTGTTAAAGCTCACTGTGATGTATAATGTGTACAACAAAATGAGTTGAAAACTGTAAAGATGCTTTATAATTTTTAATGTGAGGAAGAAGGAACCAAAGGCCAAAAGTCTGCAAGATTTCTTCCTCCACACATGTACCTTACATCCAGTTGTTGTGCAGATATTTCAGCAGTCTTCTGAATTACTAAAATTCTAAAAAAAATACAGAAGAAAATGTCACTTTTTCACTCCTCATATTGTACAGTAGTAGTTGTATCTTTATTTATTTATGAGTTTGGAGGTGAGAAAAGCACTGTATCCTGTTTAGTGCTTGATGTATTGAGGAAGAGTGCTATCAACTTATACTGCAGCAGAATACCTAGTAAAGTGTGGACTGCATAGACATAACAGACACAAAGTTTGGGTAGTGTGAGGTAGACTGTAGACAAGTTATGGAATAATGTTGTCTTTAGTTTTATTTATATGCCTTCTGCCTTTAATGTACAGGCACTGTGGTTTAAACACTTATGAAAGTTTTTTATCTAAACACTGTACTGTATAATGTCATTTTCCGTGGAATATAAGATGCCGTGCTTAAAGCTGCTGCCCATTACCCTGTTTCTGTAATTTCAAACATTTACTAGAATCAGTACTGTACTGGGGAACTCAGTAGACATAATTCTTTGTTGTACAGGTGGTGGGGAGGCCTGCAGACATAATTTACTGCTGTGTAGAGTTGAATGAAACTGTACAGGATCAATTTTTCCACCTATTGAGTGTAAAATGAATCTAAATGTAATACCAATGTGTTGTTACAGGTATATTCACAGTGATGTGCTACAATGTCCTCTGTGACAAGTATGCCACAAGACAGATGTATGGCTACTGTCCCACCTGGGCACTAGAGTGGGACTATAGAAAAAAAGGCATCATGGATGAGATCAAGCAGTACCTGGCAGACATCATCACACTTCAAGTTAGTTTTCTTTATCTGTCTACCTGTCTATATCCATTTATGTCAGTCCATCTATCTACCAGATGCCTTTCATTTAATCTTTCTGCCTATCTTTATCTATTTATCCATCCATCTTGCCAGATAGGTTAATCCTGGTAGGGGTGGCCACAAGCCTCCCTGTCATCCTGTCCTCTGCCATCAGGTTGACTTGCTTCAGTTCACACCACCTTCATTCATAGACCACTTCACTCCACCCTTTGACTCATCCACCATCTTCCCCTCACTCTTTCCCATCACTTCATTCACGTACCCTCTCCAGTCAGTATCTATCTCCACTCTCTGTGACATTACATCCTTGAGTGAAGTTCAGTAAGACCACAATTGATTGGCTGTACATTGTTCCATCGTATGGCCACAGTACACATGGTAAACACTCTGTCCCAAGGTGAATCTGGATCCTTTTTATTTTCCCAGAGCTGAAATTATAAAGAACCTCTGTACCAATAAATCTTCCTAAACAGTTAATTATTTTCAGTAATTTTGTTGTCTTAGTTTTTACATAGGCTGTAATACAGTAGTTTGGTTTTGTCTAGTAGCTGTGCGAGTGAAGATAAATGGATAAACAGTCCGACGTATAAGCAACAATAGCCAAAGAGTTTCTGAGTACAGCGGTTGGTCATCCCATCACTGTGTTTCAGGGTCAGGCTGGGAACAATAGCCATGTGAGGGGTGTAGGGTTGGACCGTAATCCCTTCCATTTGATGATGTTTACTTCAGTATATTCGTGGTATTATTAGAATTATGCTTTGGGGAGAGTTATTGAACTTGATGTAACTTTCATTAACCCCTTTCACTGATAGAAGTTTGTTTTATATTGAGCAAGAATGTCATTAGATTCTGTGGGATTGGGGAAGGAATGTGGTAAAAGTGTAAATATGCATTGAGTAACCCCACTGGATCATGAGGCATTTAGGATAATGGTAACTTCACTTATTATACTCCCACTTAGCCTGAAATTGCCATCTCACCACATTAATACTGACCTGTAACAGAAAACATTTATACCTGTCTTACTTAGTTGTCATACAGTAGAGAAAAGGAGGGCTGTGTATAGTCCAAATTAAACTCATAAATCATAATGCAGTTTTATTTCCTTTTCAGCTTTTTGCAGATGGTTAATATTGTATCCCCCTACCGTCATAACCCACATTAGCTTTCACTCACCATTATCCCAAATCTTTCCACACAGGAAGTAGAAACAGATCAGTTCTTCAACTTCTTCCTGCCAGAGCTAAAAAATGAGGGTTACGATGGAATATTCTCTCCCAAGTCAAGAGCTAAGCATATGTCTGAAAACGAGAGGAAATATGTTGACGGTTGTGCCATCTTCTGGAGAACTAGCAAGTAAGTACAGATTTATTTTACTGACAAGCATTTTAAATATTTTTCCCTCATTATTCAGCTGTTCGTTTTTGTCACATCCATGTTGCAAGCATATACTGTATATCAGAATAATTTTGGATGATCTTCTACATGCAGTGCAGTGTATTAGGTTTTGCAATACCGTACTTTTTAATGGGACAGGTACATTCATAACATTGTTTATACACCACCAAGAATTCAACCTGGAATTTATTCTATGTTGATAAGACAAACTGGACTTGCCCAGTGAGGTAGGGGGTTTTCTGTAGGTAGGTGGTGGTGGAAGTGGGAATTGTCAGTCATTAGCTAGTGTAAAACAGAAATTAGGTGATGCCAGTGAGATATTTTTCATTCATTCATCCTTTGTAATTACTTGATGTAATTTATTTTCTGATTTTGAGCTCTTCATATCTAGCATTTGCTGTTATTTATTTTATCCAGTAACTTGTCACTTTGTATATCCCCTGAAGACAAAGTGAAAATATTAGAATTAGTGTAGTAGTACTGTTGTATTTGTGTTCCTAGCCTTCAATTATCTCTTCCTTCCTGCTGAACCATTAGAAGCATCACCATCTTCCCCAGTAGCGTAACTTGTTCTCATTACAGGTTTACCCTGGTTAAAGAGCGACTGATAGAGTTCAACCAACTAGCGATGGCAAACCATGACGGATCTGAGGACATGCTGAACAGAGTCATGACCAAAGACAATATTGGCCTGGCTGCCCTTCTGGAAACCAAGGAGGCAGCTTGGGAAAACTCTGGTAACCTACACAATGTCTTTCCATCAGTCCATACAGTCACGATTGAGTTTTTTTTTTAGTGCTTTGTTAGGAGTATAAGTTAAATCCCAGCTGTCCATCCATCCATCCATCCAGTTTTTTAGTGCCTCATCAGGAGTACATCTTCCTGGAGCCAGGCAGATCAGTAGAATGGTTAGTAGTTAGAATGCCTAGGCTGGATTGATGGTCCAACATAGGTACAACCCCAAGATGTGAATGGAGGTTTTCTGATCATGTAGTTGGTCCATTGCAACGAGTGGAAATTTTGGGTGGGAGAGATTTTTTTCTTAATTTTTTTATGCAAGGAAGAAGGAACCAAAGGCCAGAAGCCCACAAACCATTCCTTCCAAGAAAAATAAAACAAAAGCAATACAGAAGAGAGCCAAATTCAAGATCCGTTCCTTGCGAGATGCTTGGACACATTGTGTTTGAAAGACTGGAGATCATAGGAAGTAGGGAGACTGTTCCAGAGTTGACCTGTTGCATAAATGAAGGACTGGGAGTAACAGTTAACTCTTGCATTAGAGAGTTGGACAGAAAAGGGATGAGAGTTTGTTGATAGACGGGTGCTCTGCGCCCGTCGTAGAGGTGGAGGGATGCAAGCAGACAATTCAGAGGAACAGTGACCATTGAAGTAGCGATAGAAAAGAGATAAAGGTGCAACAATGTGACAAAGAGACAGAGGCTGAAGGGAGCAAGTAAGAGGAGGAGAGTTAATGAGACGAAAAGCATTTGACTCCACCCTATTGCGAAGAGCTGTATGGGGGGAGCCTCCCCACACATGAAAGTTGTACTCTACATGGGCAAATAAAACCAGTGTATAAAGTCAACAACTGTTCAGGGGTAAAGAAGGTATGGAGTCGGCTTAGCACACCTAAACTCTTGGAAGCAGATTTTACAGGAGGTGTAATATGATCTTTCCAAGATGAAGTCCTGAGTGAATGAAACCCCAAGCATGTTCAAGGATGATGCAGGATTGAGCTGGATATTATTAAACATTAGTGGGTACACCTGTGGAAGATTTTGTCAGGTTGATAGGTGTAAGAACTGAGTCTTTGATGCACTAAAAACAAGATTATTTTTACCCCAGTCAGATATGAGCCAAGTCAGACATAAGGTGTGCCATAGCCTCATCCCTTGTTTGTCGCAGGTTAGAGCTTGAATTCTTTATTTTTTCTAACATTTTGGGCTACACAGAACCCAATCTCTTTGAAGATAGGTTCTGTGTAACCTACAGCAATAGAGAAAATAAAGAACTTAAGCTCTAACCAGTCTCTTGCTCCCACCCAACATCTCCTTACTAATCATGTATTGTCATCAAGAAATGTATGCTGGGTATCTACCCTTAAATGTACCAGACAGTAATAGCCTACCCTGTGGCCTTACACTTCAAAGAAGGTACATCATTAGACACATGCCAGTATGTTGATATAATCCTTCATAACAGTGTTGTGCTACTGTATAGAAGTGACATTGCTAAACATACAATATAGGAAATTAATGATGTTGGTAAGACAACATATTGTTTCATGTCTAAGCTTTACTACAGCACTGTATAAGCAGTCATTTCTTACCCATAAACAGTATGCTTAGCAGTTTTGTAATTTCATCTCTTACATACTGTATAAACAAAAGAGTAAGATGGCCATGAGAGCAGTATTCTTTTCAGGCATCCAGTTTTGTAAGAACAGCAAGGAGGAAATATGAATATTGCACTAATGATGTATATAAACCCTCTTCATGTACCAGGTAAAAAAAGTTTTGAAGTGTAGCAAGAATTATAGGATTGTCATATACTGTAGGTATGAGTATCATTCAGTATAGGAAACCTCACACCTCACTCCCCCTGCAGAAGTAGCACCAGACAAGACCCAGGTGAATCAGGCGATCTTGGTCTGTACGGCACATATCCACTGGGACCCTGAGTTCTGCGACGTCAAGCTTATACAGGTGCGGCAAGTCGGAAGGGCTGTGGTGTAGGTGTCGGTATTGCAGCATCCTAGGATATGTTATCATAGGGCTATATGCCATAATTTAGGCTGCTACCAGATGGTTATATTCAGCTGAGGAAGGATATGTATTTGTAAAGGAGTTAATAAGGATAAAACTTGCAGTAATCCTCCAGTCAGGTGCTGGAGAGGGATGTATTCAAGTGGTGGCACTGATGTAACTGTGTGACTCTGCTACCAGGTTAGATCTTTGTCTCCCATCTTTCACCCTGTCCTGTAGGAGGAGGATGTTGAGTTGCAGAGGGACTGCTTCATCATGCAGTCCACTGGGTTAATTTTTTTTATGAGCTCAGTCTAAGTCTGTCTGAAGTTGACTATAATTGTCTGGAGACAGCAAGAATAGAGTAAAAAAATTAGACATCCCATGGCTCAAGTGATTAAAGAGTAGTGCCTTTGACTTCAGAATAAGATTTCCTTCTACATTAATACAGATTTCCTTCTACATCAGTACCTAACTAGAATGACTACCCCCTCTTAACCGTACTTTCCCTAACTTTCACATCGTGCCATTTTGCAGTTGATTCTTGATGCTGTTAGACAGTTATTGGCTTTGGACAGCCCCTAGTAGTGAAGGGATGAGTGGTGACAGTACCTAGATGCTCCAGTCTGAAGTCTCACCTTAGCTTTAATCACAGGATGTAGCTAGAGTAATAATCCTGATGTACTTAGTCAGCAGATGATCTCACATTTTTCATCTTTACTCTTAATACTTCAGTCAAGTGCTTATGTTTCACTTACAGATTGTTATCAATAATACTCTCGTTTCACTTGCAGACGATCATGCTGATGAGTGAGATCCGTCAGATCATCTCCCAAATTGTAGACGAGGCACAACACCGACCTCGCACATCTCGCAAGATTGACCCAGCAGGAATCCAGCTCCTCCTTTGTGGGGATCTCAACTCACTCCCAGATTCAGGTATTTTTTTGCTGGATGATTGCAAACTGTAGATTCCCCCCTCCCCCCTTCCAGATCAGCCGCAGGCAGGATGATGATGGATGATTTAAGTAATAGTGATTTTTGTGACGATTATGGAATGGAAGGAGAAACGATAGGAGTGAGAGAGTATGAACACGTACAGTGAGAGGGTAAGAACACATACAGATAATGCTTATAGGTATCATGCTAAAGTAAGTTTGTGAAACTGAGATTCAGGGTAATGTTAGTAGAGGCAGACAGAATATGGTATGAAAGAGAGTGATGCAGTGGGGTAGGGGGGACCCAAAAGGAAACAAAGTGTCAGAAATGAATGATCATTAGTTGAATTCTGGGTTTCAGGTGTTGTTGAGTTCTTAACCAAAGGCAGTGTTTCAATGGACCATGAAGACTTCAAAGGTTTTGGGTACAAGACTTGCCTTCAAAAGATAGCAATGACCAAGAACAACAATTCCCTCGTAAACACCTCAGCAAATGTCTACACTCACTCCTTCCGCCTCTCGCCAGCATATGACTTCAATATAATGGCATACACCAATTATACGTAAGTCCATTTATCTGTCTGTTTAAAGCCAGATGCCGTAACCTCAGAATGGGTGGCCTTAAAAAAATGGCCTCCCTGTCACCCTGTCCATATCTATCCTGTTGCCATCCTTGGTTATGTGGTTGCCCTCCCCCAATTCACACCCCCTCACTCATACCTCTCTTCACCCCATCCTTCCCTGTCATCAGTGGTCTCCCCCTACATCTCAGTCATATACTTTTCTTGTCAGTCTTTCATCTTCCATTCACCACAAGTCACACTGCCATTTAATGAGACAGCTCATATAATCTTATGCCATGCTTGTACAGTAACTAAACTGGGGGGGTTTTCAGTTTAGATTCTGTTTAATTTGAAATTTGTCTGATTTGGCTTGATGCAATAGGTATGCATAACCATTGAGCACACACTACATATACTGTTAGACTGACTGTAGTAATAAACATGATGTACACACAGCCATAATTGTTAAATTTTTGAAGGTAGAGTTTTGCATAACCAGGGGAGCATCATTAGAGAAATACCATAAAAATCCTTTACACATTTTTTTTCCCCAGTACACAGAAACTACCTCAAGTTAGCATTGCATCAGTTTTGCTTATTGCAGGTAAGGTCATCGTTTCAGGAAAAAAAGTCATAAAAAAAAAACCTTCACACAGTTTTCATTATACTCAAAATCCACCACCTTTATTAAACAAACATTTCATCTTTTTTGCCCATTGCAGGTACGAGTTCAAGGGGATCATTGACTATATATTCCACAGTGCTGAGACAATGTCAGCACTAGGAGTATTGGGCCCAATTGACCCCGACTGGTTCAGAGATAACAAGATCATGGGCTGCCCTCATCCTCACATCCCGTCAGGTATATCACACTTTTCAATTTAGGTTAAACATTTTGAATTGGTTTGATAGAGCCTTCATTCCACTAACCTGACAAAATCCCTGACTCCTTCCAGCTCAAGAGACTCATTCCTACCAAATAACTAAACCCCACACAACCTTCGTTTACCATTTGAGTTGTGGAAGTAGCCTGCTTTCATCAGATGAAAGATGACTAATTGTGCTTGGATGTTTTTTAAAGCTGAATTTGTGTTAAGTAGCAAGAATTAGATAGAAAAATGCATCTTCAGTTTGAAGTAGTCAACAGGTCTCATCAACTCTTATGGTCAGAAAGCTGGATACTGAAGGAACTAAAACCAGGGCAGGGAGTGAAAAGAACTTTCTAGGTAACAAGCTGTAGCAATGAACTTTTTCAGAACAGCTGCAGGCATAAACAGGGTGGAATGTGTAAGTAATAGAAAAATTTGAGTATCTTAGAGGGGAAGAAAGGGCAATAGAAGCAAAATGAGTAATAACTTAAAAATGAATACATCAAGAATACAGATAGATAAGGTGCTGGAAATCGTTGAAAGTGATATTGAGGGTAATATTGGAGAAGGCAGATCCTATGTGGTGTGGAAAAAGAGAGTGAAACAATACTAAATATTTGTGAGAGAGAAGGAAGAGGAATGCTTGAGAGTGGAGAGGATGTCTTTGAAAATTGATATCAAGAGTAATATTGAAAGAGGCAGAACTTACATGGTGTGCAAAAAGAGAGAGTAGTGTGTTGGTGAGAGAGAAGGTAGAGGAATGATAGGCACGTGATGACAAAGTACAGTAACTTGAAGGGAAGTTTGTCATGCCCATCCCTTGTGGTGGACAAGGTGTCATGGATCCTGTATATTGGTAAACGAGAAGGATCAGGAAGGGGAGTGTTTGAGAAAGTGAGAGAAATGTGTGTGGATAAAGTAGCTTGGAGGCATTTCTGTTATGGCAATCCCCTTTTTGAGGTTTCCCAGGAAGGAGCAAGGGATTGCAGATGATGATGATGATGATGATGTAAAGTAGTTGTAGTAATACTAACTACTCCCTCCACATTTCAGATCACTTCTCATTGCTGGTGCAGCTGGAGATGCGACCGTCAGCGTTACCACTTACCCACTCTAACGGCCTCTTGCACCGGTAGCCAGCGCGAGGCACACTCCGCCCACTGCCCCGCCCTACACCCACACACCCGCCCGCCCGCCATGCACCTGAGACATGACCAGGAAGCCGCTCCCATATCTGCACGTCACCGCTCAGCAATGTAGAGGAGTCTTGGCGGAGATTCATGTGAACTTGTGAATAACTGTGGCAATTTAGCCCATCTTAGGGTTTGCCTTGCACTTGGTGCAGGTGATAGGGAATATGTAGATGTTAAATAATAATAATGTTCCCTACTGCCCTGCCCTGGTCCTGGCAACACCCTTGTGGTTCCCAGCTGGGTGCGTGTTTAGTCGGTAGTGTTGTGATTGATAGTGTTGATAGAGTGTCCTGGTACAAAGAGGCTGAATGGACATTTTTAAAACAATGGAATTTGAAGTGGGGCTGGAACTTGTACAAATGATAGGGCTAATTGCTAGGTCTGAATTAATTCGATATGACTGTGCCCCTTAACTTGCCTTGTGGCTTTCAGGCTTATGTGTCTGTCTACAGGAGGACACACAAGCCTCTGCCATGCCGATCTCACTCGTGTGTTCTGTTGGGCCCAGCCTCCCTACCTCCCAGCATCCCTACCTCCCCACATCACATTTGATCCCAGTTCACTCTAACCACCTCTCATACTTCCTCATTATTATGCATTGGTTATCCTCTCACTTCAGTTCCTCTATAGCTTTCCACACAACTTCCCACACCACCTCACTGCCATACCCCTACATCATCCCCCATCTCACTAGTGCAACAAGTCCCTCTCCACCTCATCGTAGCCATCCATGCCTCACTGTCATAGCCACAATCATCCCAATTCCAGCACATCATATGGTAGCCCTCCACTGCACCCCCTTTGCCCCCGTACAATATGCCTAGTGTAATTGGCTGGTCTCTTTCCCCTGCAGTGTTAGTTATATAAAAGTCAGCCAACAGTTTAACCAGTTTGCAGCGATGATGTTTAATGTTCCATTCTTGAATCTAAAAGATTATTTTGCTCAGCAAGGGAGAAACTAGGAGGGGTTAAACAGTCATCATTAACCCTTTTAGTACAGGAATTCTCTCCCAAACTGCATCTTGTCTGCACAGCGACAAGAATGAAACATTAATTACATCCTCAGACAGAAGGGGTCAAGAAGCTTGGTAGGTAGGATGCTGTACCAGCTCCTACCATAAAACAACCTCATCATTCTTTGTATAGTAGTCTCTCCCAGTTACAAAGCTGAAGGGCCTGGCTCTCAGCCCCCATTCATCCCTTCCTCATGGGCTGCTCTTTGGTAACTGAGGGTCATATTCTTGTCAGAAAACCCACTGAGTTTGGGGATGTCTGTATTTTATTCTTGTAATCTTCTCCCACTTTTACTCAGCTTGGAATAGACTTTCAAACTGAGAGGTTTGATGTAGCATCAGCAAACCCCTTCAGTACCAAAGGCCTTTCCTAAGCTGGGTAAAATTGTATGGTATCAAAGGGAATAAACTAACAAGGATGTCATCCAGATTCAAGGGGTTGGAAAAAAATTTTAAAAGGCTCCCAAGCATCTCTCCCTTCCCAATTTATTCTGCATACTGTATAGTACAGTAGTACTTCCTTATATATTATTTATGCAACCTTTAGTCTTTACCCTATCAGTCCTTTTTTTTAATTTAATTTTTTTTTTTTTAGGCAAAACATGAGAGTAGCTAAGACAGAGTATTCAAAAAATAAATTGTTAAGGAAGAGGCGCCATGGAGTGCCATGAGATATGACAAGAACACGAGCCTAATTGTCTGAAACACGCGCTATTGGGTGTCCAAGTATATCCCCATTTGCTTTGCTACTCTTCTCTAAATATGTGTGCACCAGGGGATTCGTTGAAGCTTGAAGGCAGCCGGAGTATTAATTGCTGGTGGCTCTACAAGCGTCACCGGCTCTCACACTTCTCAATGCCTCAGTGTCACTTGGCCATGAGCTGCCCTACTGCTGTTTCTTGTAGGTTTAAGATAATTTATAAAGACAAATAAGAGTAAATATTTAATTACTCCTTGTTAAAAACCACGAAATAGATATGTACCTTGTATAAAAATAATAACCAGTAACTCATTGTTAACCAGTAACTCACTGGTTCCTTAAGTATTTTGAGGAGTAATGATGAGCCTCTTTCAGTGAAAGAAGAGTTAAACCAACTCATCAGGACAGCTTATGGTATTTTTTTCATTTTTTATTATAATCCCTTCCATATGTGAATGGATCTCTGATGTTTTATATGATAGACTTTAACATTTTAGCTTTGTGACACGAAGTATTGAAAATCGTGAATATTCTTTTCATTATTGGACCAGTTCAGTTTTAGTTAATCTAAAGAATAAGTGCATTTGGCTTCTTAAGGAAGAAAAACAAATGTCACGTTTAAGTTAAAATTTTCTTCGAAGTGATATTTATTTTGTACTGGTATAATCGTAACTCCACCCGCCACCTGACACTGGACCATGCTCTCGTTGGTTAAGAAGGCTTCCTAATACTTCTTCCTCAAGTTTATTTTTGCATTTTATACATTAAAATTCTCTTGTATGTTATGCAGTCCATATCAATATTTAGTAGTAGCTGCAACTCCAGGCTTATCTGAATATGAACCTGGCAGACTGCTGACTGAAGTTGCCCTCCTGCAGTCCACAATCCTTCTTTCGGGGGACAGGGAGAGAGTTGGGAACATAAGTATAACCAGCCATGGAGCGTAACTTATATCTGTACAGTACCACTGTGAGAAGCCATCATTCTCCAGGACAGTGTCAGTGTTTAGAAGTTTCAAATAACATGACCTATATCATAGCTGTCTGTTTTGCCACCATAACACCAAAAGGTGTTTATGGCATTCATGGATCTGGAAAAAGCATATGACAAAGTGGACAGAGAAGGATTGTGGAAAGTTTTGCGCATGTACGATGTAGGTGGTAAGCTGCTAGGTGCCGTCAAGAGTTTTTATGATGATAGTGATGCATGTATAAGGGTAAATGGGCATCTAAGTGAATGGTTCACAATTGGTGTGGGCGTGCGACAAGGTTGTGTGATGTCCCCATGGTTATTCAATATATATATGGATGGGGTGATGAGAGAAGTAAAAACACGAGTAATGGAGAGGGGGATGGCATTGGTAATGAATGGTGATAGATGGAATATCTCAAATTTGTTGTATTCTGATGATACAGTACTGCTTGCAAACACCAGACAAGAACTTGGTAGGCTAATGCAGAGTTTTGCTGATGTCTGTGAGTGTCATGCCTTGAGAGTAAATGTAGAAAAGAGTAAAGTGATGGTTACTGGGAGAGAAGGTGACTCCCAGTGCAGTGTTCCAGTGAATGGAGAGAGACTGGAATTGATGAGAGTTCAAATACCTGGTTACAGTGTTAGAAAAGAGAGGAAACTATGCAAAAGAAGTGGAAAGTAGAGTGACACAAGGAAGGAGAGAAGCTGGTGCAATGAAGGCCTTGATAAGAAACAGACGCTTGAGTGTTGCAGCTGCACGAGGCTAACATGAAGGAGTGTTAGTGCCAACTTTAACATATGGATGTGAGACTATGGTGTGGCATGAAAATGAAAAGTTAAAAATAAAAGCAGTGGAGATGGGACTGCTGAGGAATGTATGTGGAGTACAGAGGGTGGATAGGATACAAAACAATGTGATTCGTGAAAGATGTGGAGTGAGGAAGTCTGTGGATACAGGAATCGAAGAGTGTGTGCTGAGATGGTATGGTCATGTGGAGAGAATGGATAACAATTTAAAGGTATATCTGAGCGAATTTGAAGGAGGGAGGAGGTGAGGTAGGGCAAGGAGAAGGTGAAGATATATGGTGGATGAGTGTGTGAGAAAGAGAGGTTTAGGAAGTCGGTGAGGCTAGGGAACTGACAAGAAATCGAGCTGGCTGGATGAATGTTGTGAGGAGAAGTGCATGATCAGGGATTTGGCACCCTCTTTTAACATGGCAGCATCCGGATTGACTCTATCAGATACGTTCATGTCAAGCTACAGAACGTGGTGAATGTTTTTGGCGTATCCAGGATTCCGGGGGCTTGAATAATGAGTGAATGGAAGCATGGAATGAACAAATTTGGGCTGTCTGGACATTGCTACTCCTCTGCCTGCCCTAGGGTGGGAAAGGAGGTCTGGATGATGATGATGAAGTTACTTGAATCATGGCAATGCCATTTTTAGTTACTGTATGTATATTTAAATAATATAGCTCACAGGAGGAATAGGAAGCTGTAATAAGCAGAGTAATTTGCAATGTGCAAGAGCTTACTGTCACCTCCTCCTTAGCAGTCTGTTTTGCTTGGTATGCCTTATTAAGCACTTGACTCTAGGGGATGTAATTTCTCAGTTAATTTCTGCTGTGGTTAAAGGATTTAAAAAGTATTGAATTGAGGAGATTACTTTTTTTTTTCTGCAACCAGAGGGCTTTATATTATATCAGTAAAGGTGATTATTTCTTAGTTTTTTGGGGGGGGCTATTACATGACTGCTTATTTAAGAGATGCCCTCTAGTACAGAAGGAGTGTACTAATGCTCTGTCTAGCCCCTGTACAGTAGCTCTAGAAACCAGTCCAAAGCTGAATAAAATAGATATGACGACTAAAGTGGACTTAGTGGGTTAATTTTCTTGTGTGTTATGTATCTCAAAAATGGATATAGCAAAAGTATTAATTTGTCCTAAGCAGATATAAACCTAGTAAGGTAGGAATGTTGGAAAATAAAACTACAGTAGAACCTCGATTATCCGTAAGCCACGGGGAATTCAGCATGCCGGAAAATCAATTTTTCTGGAAAATCGATTAACACCCATTTCCTGTTCTCTTACACCAATGATTCTCAAACCAGAGGAACTTTGATGGGTCGCAAGGACATAAAATAGGCCTAATGCTTTCAGTGTATTTTACTGAAATTGTAATTATCCTTACTACACTATTAGATAAAATGTGACATATTTTTACATGTAAACTAGGTTCTATGAGCCTCATATTTTTCATTAAAAATATAGTTAAGGATAATTATGTCTGTCTGTCTTACGATACTCAAGGCGTGTGTTTACATATGATCTCACTGACTGGACAGTGGACACATCACTGCATTCTGCATTCTGTCCTTTTCTAACTGATTAGTTTTGCCCCCTAATACTCCCCATAAAAATTTTAATCGCCAAGGATTGCCACTAAGCTTCTTGAAAGTCCTCATTACCAATCAAGCTTTTGACCTAAACAACACGTGAATGATGGCTGTCTAGCATCGCGCATATTTCGCCAGGAATAAGTTTTGGCGCACATAAAAAAAAAAATGCAGTGTGAAACTATTTTTGGAAGCCATTAGTCATAAATAATAATGGAAAAAAAAGCTATAAAGAAGTTTCCAGCAAGGACTGATGGTTTCAGGACAATTCGCCGTCAAGTCAAACTTGCTGTCATGACAATAACAAGACAATTGCTAGAATATAATTCACAGGCAACTACAGCGAGGAAAAACAATTTTTGACTAAAGGTGCAACTAATAAATAATATCCAAAGCCTAAGCTGTTGAACATAGACTTTGATGGATCCCCCTGAAATGTAGTTATTAAAGTATTGATTAATTAATAATAAGTATTTATAGAATGACGGGGAATCGTCCAGGGTGCGAATTGTCCTGACGGGAATCGTGATGGCGAATTGACTTGATAGTGAATTGTCTTGGAACCACAGAGTTTTGGGTGATGCAGGCTCATCGATGTGAGTCATGAGTAGATAGGCTGGCTGGGGGTCAAACAGGCTTGATGGGGGAGACTGGTGGAGCAGCAGTTTTTGCTGGAGTACTTGTTGGTGTGGACATTGATGCATCATTATCTGGGAACCCCACAAATGGGCAGGAGGATATGAGCAAAATGTTTGCTGTTTTTGCATGTTTACCCCTCATGAAAAAGTCCCTGATGTCTGTTTGATTGCTACACGATGGCGATTTTGGATGTCATCATTAATAGCTACGAAATTGAAGCAGTTCATTAGCTGTGTAGGCTGGATTTCTCTCCATGAATCGGATGATCTTTCAAAATGTTTCATCAGGATCTATCCACGAACAGCCAGGAGCCATGGCTAACATTCCACCAAATATTACAACACTGTTAAGCCTCAAAACAATGGCGGGGACTGCGGTGATGCACTTGGTGACGAAGGAATGAAAACATTCGGGCGGGATGGTTGCACGGTGAATTTGAAATGCCGGTTAGGTCCTGGATTTTCCCCGGTTGATCGATTTTGGAAATTTTCTTTAAACTGTCTGGTTTAGCGCCAATTCCGGTTGACTGGCTCACGGATAATCGAGGTTCTACTGTAATAAAGAAGAAGTGTTGCAAAATAAAACTAGTAAGGAAAAATGTTCAAAAATAAATCTAGTATGGAAAAATATTCAAAAATATAACAAATAAGGAAGAAGTGTTACACAGCCTCCCCAACCCTTTCAGTCCTGTTACATATTTTCTTTTATTTTACTCTTGGTGCCTTCAGAGTTTAATCATTTTAGGAGAAACTTTGTATTGGACAAGGTAGATATTTGGCTTCATCCACACCTTCTCCATTAGAGGTCCTAAATAAGTTGTACATAATTTGTGGTAGCGAGAGTAAAATAAAAACTGCCGTTGGGTTGAAGGAGTCGAGCCTTCGAGAGTATGGTCCAGTATGTATCTGTGCGTGTCAGTCTCTGTGTGTGCGTCTGTCCAAGTGTGCATCTGCATCCCCCTATCCCTGGCCACACCCCCATATGAGGAACATTAACCCCTTGTGCCAGAGGATGTCATGTTATCCCTGCTATTACTAGATTATTTTGTCAGCTTAGGAAAAGCAGTCATCTAGAGGTAGTGGTTGTAGGTGCAACCCCAGGCTTTTCTGAATGTGGACCCAGTGAACTGCAGGCTGAAGTTGCTCCCCTCCTGCAGTCCACCATCCTCCTTTTGGGGGATAGAGGGTGAGTGGAGGGACATTTGTATAACCAGGCAGCAAAGCTGATCAGTTATAATGATGCCACTGCAAGAAGGCATCCCTCCAGCTCTAGTAAAGGGGTTGATGGGGCTTTGTTTAATCCCTAAAGTTCAAATAGTCTTTCCAAAGCTGAATAATATTGCCTGGAGGTAGCAGGAATGAAGTGAAAAAGGCACAGTCTGGTTCACGGGGTTAATTGTTTTGTTCATCTGAAATTATTGAATTTGTTTCATTATCAACAGCATGGAACTTGCATTAACTTGTTTACATGGTCCTTTAAAAAATTTTGTATAGGAAAATACAATATACTCAGTAAATTGCTGTGTTCTCTATGGCTGACATACCAAAAGTGTATCTGGGATGTAATCAGCCAGACACATGAGCTGAGCCTCTCCTAAGATATTAAAGCCCAGAATCAATAGTGTATTTATAGGTCAGCTCTCGGCACATTATTATCTAAAATAATGTGAGTAAATAAATGGTTGGTATTGGAATTGTCATTAGATGGTTAATTCCCGATCTGATATTATTCGGCAACTAAGTAAGTTAATATGTAATGCTCTGTGTTTATCAGGTATGAAGGGCTTGCTGTTTTAATGGAGGAGACAGACTCAAGTCAGGCTGAAGTGTAGGTGAAGGATTAATTATTGTGTTGCTTAGGTTGAGTGGTTGACTGATGGACAAGCTTCCTTGGGATGTGTTGACTTGAACCTACCACTGCTGGCTGCTCTCTACAAAGCATTTATAACTAAAATAATCAATACTTTAAATCATTGGCTTGGGTTAAGGGAGTTGGGACGGGCATAAGTGGGAGTCTGTGACTTTGCATTAATCTGGCTTCCTGGGCTCATTCTCTTGGGTTCAGTCTGGGTTTAAGGGAATCATGTGTCTGTGGAGAGTAGCCAGACAGGCACTACTGTCCAGCAGAAGTTGTGTTCACCAGATGATACTCGTTGAGCCTTTGTGAGGCCACGGCGACCCATTTGTTTGGCACAGTTGTGGTACTTCCTCATTATCTTTTGTTAATATTTTATATACAGCAGTGTAACTAACCCTAGATGATGAAGCTCCCTGAGGTTATGGGTTTATCTTACTCTTCTCGAGACTTCTCTAAAAAGTACCTAGTCACAGAATCTTCGGGTATACTCTGGTGACAAGTGCAACTCTTTAACACAGGCTACAAATGACTGCCATCAAAATTACATCAACTTTATGTTTGTGCGTTTGTAATGTTAGGCCTCAAGTAAATTTTTCTACAATCTTTCATAAAGGGGGTCAATGAACAAATGTTGAACTGCTTTATATTTGTAGCCTCCAACCTTCTTTGTTGTTTTTTTAAGGCATAATAAAGTAGCAAAAGTGTAGGTGGTGTTGGACCGCCGGTGTGGTCCCGCATCACGCTGGAGGCAACACGTCTGCTCCAGCGAGTCCCACCACCCACTGCAGCCACCCGCGCCCCATCCCACCCTGCCCTGCCTTGCTACCTGCCCCATCCCACCTCATACATACTTTCTCCCACCTGACTCTAAGGCTCATATCCTCATCCACCTCAGAGGCTTTCAAACACTCCTCCTTTGGCGTTTGATTTTGCTTGGTCATTATAACATTTCCAGGGCAACTTCATCCTGCAGTTAACCGGGTTACAACTAGGTACTGTTAGGACTAATTTTCAATAATAAATCTGGCACTGGTATATGCAGAAATGAACTGATAAGACAGAGGTGCTGGTAACTTCTTCAGTCAGTCAGAATCGCGTAAGACTTGTATTTTTGTCAGTTAAGAAAACTCCCTAGCTCCTCTTCCTCACCAATTTAGTTTCAACAAAAGTCATGTTAGTATTCACCTTCTCATACATTACTCATGCAATCTGTGTCAATATCAGAGATGGATTTAATAAAAAAAAGAAGTTGTAATATGCAAAAGGCATGTTAGTATTTGTCTTTTATGTTACTTATACAATTAATGTCTCTGAGTGAGACAGAAAAAACTAAGAAGCTGTATTATGCAAGATATATAAATAAGGAAGAGAAACTTATAAAGCCACCTGAGCTGATGAGAGTACAACCCCAAGCCTCTCTCTTGCATGCTAACTCACTTATCTGATACTCTGTTAGAAGAGTCAAAGAGTTGTTTTAGGATATTTAAAAATGAATGACTCTTTTCATTTCTTAGCAAATAGTATGGGGTGAAATTTGGCTATTCAAACATTTCTTTACCATAGTTTTCATTTTTTTTTCTGCACAACTTTCATAGTCCACTTTAGCTTAGTGTGTCATATTAATATTAGTATTTTATGCAATGCCACCACCAGATTATATACTGTATAATGTACAATATACTGTATCTATATCTTTATTTATCTCTAAGCTCCTTTGGTCCAGTGGTGTATATCCTACTATATTCTTGGTACCTTAAGTCAATTTTTACTTAGCTTGCAGAGACAACAGGTAGAGAACAGGTTAATGGGAAATTTTTTTTTTTTTAGTATTTCCCTAAGGCTATAATCATCTGGAGGAAGCAAGAAAAAAGTATATGTCTTGATGGCATATAAAACTTTTTTCTTGGTACATTTAAACAGATTTTCTCAGCCTAGGAAGAAACATCAAGTTAAGAACAGGGTAATAGAGACTGTGTGTATTTACGTCACTAATCTCTCCAAGACAGTTGTCTGGAGGAAACGAGAATAAAGTACTATATACATCATCCCACTGAAAGGATTAAATACATGTAGGGAGACTTGGAATACAGATGTGGCAATTGTCCAGGTATAAGTGTTTTGCAGTTCTTGTCTCTAGGGCACTGCAAGAAATTTATGTCCACATTTTAAAAAGTTAGATGAATGGCTGTGTGCATGTTCTAAGCTGCAGTGAATGTCTGTGTGTGTGTGTGTGTGTGTCAGGTGTGTGTGCGCGTATGTGAGAGAGTTTGAGTGTGTGTGCGAGTTCTAAGCTGCTACTGCTGCCACGTGTAGCCTTGGACTTCCACGAGTTAGAGAGTGAAGGTGTTGCTTTAATGTGATTCAAAGTGTCTGGTGTAGATTAGAATGGTGTTGCTTGACCCAGTGATTATATTTCATAAGGTGTAGCTTTGAATGGAGTTACCTGAACCAATGATTATGATTTATAGTATAGATTATCTTAGTGTAGCTTAAGTGTTAGTGTACATAGTTTCCATCCTACTTTTAGCTGGGTTGGGGGGAGCCAGTGGCACATGGTTAGAAGTTCCAACTCACAACTGGTCAGGTTTCAGACAAAGTTGGTCCATAGGAAAAAAATCTGTTTCCCCTATAATTAGTGGAGGCTGTATGAAAGAGGAAGATTAGGACTGTAAAGCTGGACGTGTCTGCCATAATGAGTGGCATGCACCTGATTGGCATTAGTTCAAAAATTCAAATTTTTACTGATATAACAACTCTCAAGTAGCTTTAAGACAGACACAGCTTAAAGACAGACAATAAGGGGTAACATGCAAACCAAATCATTAAACGATGGGTGCTAAAAGCTCTCCTTAGTTGACAAGTATAAAGTTCTAAAGCTGATGTTACACTGGGCTCTTTTCCTTCCAACTACTGGAGGAATGGCCAATGTCTGGTGTCAGCTATTTCCCATTAAAAAAAAAAAAGTTTGAGATTTGCTGATTTTCCACTCACTTGGAAAGCAGTCGGAGCTACGAACAAAGGAAATACAGACAATGTGTGCTCTATGTGCTCAGTCGTCCCGAACTCAACCTAATTATGCAGGGGCTTTCTAACACCTCTTCCACAGCCAAGTTTAATGCATAATGCACCTTTTTTATTATATTTATTATCTTTAAATTAAGTGATATACAGTATACAGTACAAAAATGTCATGAAAGACATTATTAACAGGCCAAAAACAAAAGTACAGTACCAGTAATTTGGCATGTGTTGCTGCAAAGCTTCATTAGCACATGATAATATTGTTCTTAAGCTCATTCTAATTAACTATGAAGCTAGGGATGTGTTTTCATTTTACTCTTGCCTTCTGACAACTTATTCCCCTCGTGATAGATTTTTTGAACTGGAGGGGTTAGATATAACTCAATTCCTTTAACATGAGAGGCCTTTCCCAAGCTGAATTAAACTCTGGTAACAACAAACTAAAATGGTCAGTCTCATTCAAGGAGCTGATACCAGTATAGGCTGCACAGATAAAGAAAGGCTCATCAACAACCTATACACAGAAAACTTGTAACGATGAGGTGGTGGAGAGCCTACTTAAGAGGAATACAACTGCTAGTGCTATTGTCAATGGTGGAAGGAAAGTGCCCAGTGTGAAGCTAGCTTAACCCCTACAGGCCAGTGGTGCATTCTGTTATTTATTCTTGCAAAATCTAAGAATTTTATTCACCTAGAGATAGATTTTACAAGGTGGAGGGTTAGATGTAACCTCTTTTAGATCCTTTTAGCACCATTACATTCACCTAAGAGATTTTATATATATTGGATGCATATCTAGTAATCAGCAGGTTAATTTAGGCAGCGTCTACCCCCTCCTGTTTGAAAAGTCTCTCTTACACTGCATTAAAAACTATGAAACTAGCAAAACAAACTACTCGTACATAATTGAAGTGAATGAGTTAGATCTCCTCCTTTTAGCTGTGGGAGTGATGGTGGCATGATGGTATGGATGTGATGCATAGGTGTGGATGATGAAAGGAAGTAATAACATTGCTGGTTGGTTTTTATCTTGACAGAACTGATGCACTCTTAAAACATGAACACCAAGCCAAGGTGCGTAAGTTAATTTCCCCCCACCCCATCTAACTGCACCTGGCCATCATCAGCGCTAACTTAAAAGGGGCTAGGGGACTTTGTCAAGTAAAATATGCTATAGCTACCTGTTTTTTTTTATTTTTAAGTCTACACTTGGCCATCAACTAAGCTACAAGGAATTAGGCGTCCTTGAGTCCATGTCAGGTTGGAGTAAACATGCTATCATTTAATGTTCTTTTGTTTCTTGGGTGGTGGTGTAGTGTGGGATAGGGTAATATAATTGGCCCTCCAATCTGACTACACTTGGCCATCAACTGAGCTAAAATGGGTTAGGGTCCTTGGGGTCTTTGTCAGGTAGAATGAATGCACTATATGAAGTAGTTTTTTGTTTCCTTTCTCTGGGCTTTAAACAGTATCCCAATGACTGTTCTTCTGTCTTTACTTTATGCCCTGTCCACACTCGAGTAATTCCCATTCTTTTGTATTTCTTTACTCTGGGCCCTATACAGTACAGACCCTACCAATTACCATTTTCGTTTTTTTTTTTTCTTTACTGTGAGCCCTATCTGCACCCTACCAATATAATGTCCATTTGTTTCCTTATCTCCCCTGAGCCCTGGGTGGTGGCGCAGTGTGGTGGCGGCGGTGGCGGTCCTCAGCAGTACAAAGTGTCTCCCGTGCCCCGTGCAATGGTCATTATCATTATTATTCTTAACAGTTCACCCAGTCCTCACCCGACCACGCGGTAGCACTCGCGTCTAGACATTAGTAAGGTTAGGATTCAGTAATAAAATATTGCAGATTATTTAGATGTTTCATTTGCCCCATACTGTAAGGCAGATTAACTAGTCTTATGATGCACCTAATTATGAACGTCACTGATAGTGTACTGCTTAAAGGTCATTTGTGCTCATGATGTTTGCCTGTCCTGAAAGTCCTTGAGCATCACTGGGCATCAGTGGCTGATCCAAATGCCTGATCAACAAAGCTGAAGGTGTACTGTATATTCCAAGGAACTGGCAATGGTGACCATGGTTTTGGTTCATCCCTGCTAATGGACTTTCAGCCACATGAATACTTAAATGCATATTTTGTCATGAATATCTGTGACAATTCATATAGTGCATTTGAAACAGTATATTCTGTGTTAAATGTGTGGTGAGAAAACATGTTTAATGACAAAGTTGTATACAGGGATCCCAAACTTATGTCCAAGCTGTGCAATTTAACTCATGAATGGTCCTCACAACACAAAATCTTTAGTAAATGGTGTGTTATTATAGTTTTTAGTTATATATGTATATGTAGTGCTGCTCTCGGGTGTCTGCCCTTTCCTCTCCTCCATCTTTCTTTCCTTCAATCCTCTTCTGTCTTTCTTTCCTTCATTCTTTCCTTGTCCTTCTGCCTACAGGTGACTTTACACTCCCTCTTCTGTCTTTCTTCATTCTTTCCTCATTCTTCTGCCTGTGGGTGACTCTACACTGAGTGACAAGCCAAATGGTTTCCTGTACACCAGGAAACCATTTACTATGCTGGGTGGTAACCATATAACCAAATTTTGGCGCCTAGTGGTTTAGTGGGTCATTACGGTGCTCCAGTCGGATTAATGAACTGTTGAACATAGAGAATGAAAGTAATGCAAGTATAAGTGGCTGGGGAATGGCAGGGAGAAGGAGGGTTGTGAGAAGAGAGGAAGAAATCACCAGGATGGAAGTGGTGGAAGCAATAAAGAAAGTTAAAATGGGGAAAGCTCCAGGAATTGATGGAGTGTGTGGTGAAATGCTGAAGCATGGGGGAGAGATAGTAATAGAATGGATGTGGAAGGTGTGCAGATTGGCTTGGGAGGAGGGTAGAGTCCCGGAGGATTGGAAGTCAGGTATAATTATTCCTCTGTACAAAGAAAAAGGGGAAAAAGCCGTGGGTGGTAATCATAGGGGCATTTGCCTTCTCAGTGTAATAGGAAAAATAAATGGTAGGATACTTATTGACAGAGTTAGGGAAATTACTGAGGAATTAGCTGGAGAAGAACAAGGAGGTTTTAGGAAGGGAAGAGGTTGTGTAGACCAGATATTCATTCTTAGATCCTTAGTGGAAAAGTTTCTAGAGAAGGGCAAGAAGTTGTATGCAGCCTTCATGGATCTGGAGAAAGCATATGACAGGGTGGATAGACAAGGTTTGTGGAAGGTATTAAGAATATATGGAGTGGATGGGAAGTTGTTGAAGGCAGTGAAGAGTATGTATGAGGGTGCTAAGGCTGCAGTGCGTGTGGATGGCAAACTGAGTGAATCTTTCCATTTGAAGGTTGGATTGAAACAAGGATGTGTCATGTCTCCATGGTTGTTCAATCTGTATATGGATGGGGTTATAAAAGAGATACAAGGTCGGGCAGTGGATGTTGGAG
>JAGKTI010005408.1:0-10331 GCA_018397915.1 Birgus latro | reverse complement strand
GGGGAAAATAGGTCAATATGGAAAAACAGGTGCAAGAGGGGAAAATAGGTCAATAGGGAAAAACAGGTGTAAGAGGGAAAATAGGTCAATAGGGAAAAACAGGTGCAAGAGGGAAAACAGGTCAACAGAGAAAACAGGTGCAAGGGGGGCTAATAGGTCCACAAGAATACATAACATTTTATAACAAGCCATAAAAAATATTGGAATTGGTAAGTTTTTTCTGGTATAAGGGGGTGAGGATTGATCTGAGGTCACAGTGTGTACCTGACCAGCTCAGAAGGCAGTTGTACCTCCTTAACCATCCAGAAGAAGAAGATTAACCAATACAGGTAACTAAACAGTTTCTTGATATATGTTCCAAAGCCTTATAAACAGTCAACCTGTAGGATTTACCCTTAATAAAAGCTATTCTGTGTCAAAATGTACTGAAATAAGGCTTAAAAATAGGGCCAGAAGGGTGGAGATTGGAGACTGAACCTCAGGGCCTCCTCACACTACCCCATTATTTCATGTTGACAAATCTGGGGTTCAAAAACATTTCTCTCTCATCATACTGTTATGTAAACAAGACCTAAGTGTACAAATAACATAGATGATAAAACTACTACAACAGATGTTTGTTTAATGCAAAACTAACACAGAAAAAAAAAACTGTCCAGTTTGCTCTTAAAAACTCCCCATACTGAGGTTGGCTAAGGTTCAGCTGATGTTTTCTATGACCTGAGTGCTAAACCAAATGCCAAAACTAGATAATCACATCCCAATGTAGCTGCTGGAAGCTGCTGAGAAAAAAAAGAAATCTTAGATATGTAAAGATTTGAGTCTCTACTTGGACTTTGTTTACCTGAGGCTGAGTTTCCTACAATGTTGTGGCTAGTTACCTACCTTGTAACCACACATCTCTTGCTCTGTAGTACCTCCCATCCATCTATCTACTATCTAAACCCATAATTATGTACCAATAATAAGTACAGTATACAAAAATGTCAGAGTAATCTCTAACACAAGTGATGATATTTGTCACTCAGACTGAAATGAAGGAAGGCACCACATGGTCAAAATCTTATACTGTAATTCTTTCACCTACATCTGGCCCAGTTTTTTTTTTCCTTTGCCAGCTTATTTAACATAACTCAGTAGCACAAAATGAGAATGGAACAGCTCTACATCCATTCTGTAGTACTTCCTGACCAGCATCAAATTCTAGTGTTAATCTACTGTTACAAGTTAGTATTCAAATACAGTAGTCAATATTCACAATGATGAGTTGACAATTTTAGGTCGGGTCAGAGTAAAATGAGTATCGTGAAATGCAACTTTGCTAAACCCATCTCCTATAACCTAAAAAGGAGATTGGTCTATTGTAAGACTGGGTTAACAAGTTAGTTTCTTGTACTGCAGAGGGCAGTTTTGGGGAGAAGGCTATCTGGACTGTTCAAGATTGTTTTCAGATTAAACCTGATTTCTCAAGTGCAAATAAATCTTTGACACAATGCAGATGACTAAGGTCTGATGGTGTCTGATCTTTAATACATGCTACATTAATTGTAGAAATGGGTTGGAAGAATACGTGGGTCCTTTCTGGACCTGGCCCAGAAACAAGGGGAGTAAGCACAACTTTTCTATTACTGTATACTACAAAGCCTCACATGAATATACACAAGGTCTCAAAACTTCACCTTTTTTTGTTTGCAGGTGAAGTCCTTTGAAACTTGGTAAGTTTGAGCAAAACCCAAAACTAAACAAGAAAAGCCCATGCCGTAATCATGTAACTGCAAAAAAAAAAAAAAAAGAGTTTGACTCCCAAGGAAATCCATGAAGACATGGTCAACACTCTTGGTGAGGATTCTCCTTGCAGTTTCACCGTAAAGAAGCGGGTTGCTGATTTCAAGTAGGGCAGGGAGAGCACCGAAGACGACCCATTGTCGGGACGTCCAAAATCATTAACCACGGACAATCAAGTGGAGGCCATTCACTACGTGGCTTTGAATGACAGACATTTGTCTATGCAACAGACAGCCAGCACCATGAGCATCAGTGCTGGCTACACTGTTGTGGCTGACATCTCCGGCATGAGCAAGCTGTCTCCAAGATGGGTGCCCAGAATGTTGACACCGGACCAGAAGTTGACCAGACTAGAAACTTCAGGGACATTTTTTACTCATTTCCAAGCTGATCCAACCAATTTCTTTCAGAGAATTTTGACCGAGGATGAATCATGGGTTAACCACTTTGAACCTAAATCAAAGAATCAAAGCAAGCAACAGAAACACCAAGGTTCTCTACCTCCTGAAAAATTCAATTAAGTGGCATCTATTGGCAAGGTGATGGCCTCAGTGTTTTGGGAAACTGAGGGCGTTCTCACGACCGACTACAGTAATCCCTGTAAGACTCGGACGCCCAAGTCCCGGACACCCCAAGTCCTGGACATTTTGAGCTTGGGTCCTCGGACACACACACAAAAAAAAGACGTTTTCAACCCTACTTTGAATTTGTCGCACGGTGACAAACAGCTGTGTTTTGGTGCATACTTCCTCTGATGTCCACTAGAGCGCCCCTGCATCCTCCTCATTTCCCACCTACCTACCGTTGTGACTGCACGCTCATTGTTATGGTTGCCCACATGCTCGCTTTTGTGGTTGTGCCCCACCTGCTGCAGGCCCTGCTGTTCCTCTGCTGCCTCTTATTCATGTGTGTGACGATGGCCCCGCTGACCAACGAGAAGAAACTAGTGGTTCAGACTCTGGAGAAAAACAGGGAAATATTGGAGAAGGTGGACGCAGGATGGTTGACTTCCCGCATCTTCCGAGAATTCAACCAGGCCCGCTCTACCTTGTTTGATATCAAGAAATCCCAGGACAAACTCACCCAGAACATGGCAGACTTCGCATCGAAGACCATACACAACGTGAAGTGGAAGGTTCTGTACCCTCCCGGGTTTGCAGAAGTCGATCACTCCACGCTGATTTGGTATCGTCAACAACGTGCTGCTGGTGTGCTGGTGCGTGGTACAGAGCTGAAGGCTGCTGCTGAAAAGTTCGCAAGGTTACACGACACCCCAGACTTCAAGGGATCCGAAGGGTGGCTCTTCATTTTCAAGCTACGACATAGACTTACCAACCATTAGCCCCATGGCAAAGATTTGGATGCCATCGAGGATGGAGCTGAAGAGTTTCAGTGCTGAAGAGCTTCACTGACAGGAAGGGCCTCACTCTCAGTACTCTACCGCTCGCTGCCCACGAACACCCTAGCAGAGGAGATTGAGAAGTGTGTACCTGGAGGCAAGCTCTCCAAGCAGCGGATATCTGCTTTGTGTTGTACCAATATTAACGGCATGCACCAGCTCAAGCCCATTATTGTTGGCCATGCAAAGTTGTACCAATATTAACGGCATGCACCAGCTCAAGCCCATTATTGTTGGCCATGCAAAGCAGCCTTGGTGCCTTCATGGGTTGATGGATGTCCTTCCTGTCATTTAGTACCATTCTGTGAAGGCTTGGTTCACAGCCAAGATCTTCAAAGACTGATTTCACCAGCACTTCGTCAAGGAGGTCATCCATTATCAGACGAACACACTGGGAATTCCACGCAACCAGGTAAAGGCTCTCCTTTTGGACAATGCACCTGCATATCCATCTGACTAGGAGTTGGTGGCTGAGAATGGCCGCATTAGGTGCTTGTTTTTGCCATCTAATACTACTGCTCTCTTCCAACCAACGGACCAAGGAGTGACTGTGGCTACAAAGAGGGTGTACTGTTGGAAGTTCCTGGATGAGGTGATGGTTGTTCTTGAGGACAAGGACGAGTGCGGGGAGGGACGGGACACGCAAGGCCAGTGAACTGTGGAAAACCTTCACTGCTACAACCTCAAGTCAGCCATTTACAACTGGGCCAGTGCATGAGGGAAGTCCATGACAAGTCTCTGGAAACTGGCTGGTCTCATCTGCCTCTTGGAGCCAATGTGGTGCACAACTTTCTAGGTTTTGACATGGATGACTTCCATGTGCACCTTTGTGCGACTGGCGATGATGTGGATGTGGAAGAAGTGCACGGGTGTTTGCATGACGACGAGGGCGATCCTGCGTATTAGATCATGTCTGATATCGAGATTGCACCTTCAGTTGCAGGTACAAGTACCCAGCTGGAAGATTCCGACAAGGACAGCAAGAATGATGTGGACTCCTCTCAGCGTGCCACTACCATCCCCAAGCTGAGTGCACTACAGGAGCATGTAGAGTTCGTTCTGGACTACCTTGAACACCCGGACTGCGACCGGGAGATGGGGCCCCTGGGACTTGTGGAGGAAGTGCGTGCATTTATGCAATGCATCATCAATTGCCAGAATCGCCGTTCCTTATGTCAATGAACCACTGACACCTTCTTCAGGTCTGTGACCCCCACCGTGCCCAGGCCTGGCTAAACACCACTGCCTCACCTAGACATGCCTTCCACCTCCGAGCCACAGCTCAGCACATCGGCCATGGTGGAGTCTTCACTGGATGTGAGTTTGTGGTTATCTTCAGAGTCGTCTGCAGTGGGTAGCCCATCGCCACGTCCCAGCGACACACTCTTCGGCCACCTGCAACACCTACTCTCTGACTCTGACAGTGAATAGGCACCAAAAACTCGCCAACAGACCACATGGGAATTTACAGTGTTGTACAGTGTTAAGAACAAAATGTGCAATGTTAAGAAATCAGAATTTAGAGTGCAAAGGATTAAGTGCACAATGCAACACTGGCATGTTTCAAGTGCAGTGCAAGTAAGAAAAGAATGTGCAGTGTTAAGGACTTAGAATTCAGAGTGCAAAGGATTAAGTGCAAGGTGCAACACTGACAAGTATCAAGTGCAGTGCAAGTAAGAACAGAATGTGCAGTGTTAAGAAATTAGAATTCAGAGTGCAAAGGATTAACTGCAGCACAACACTGGATTACTGTATGTGCTTCAAGTGCACCTTCACCTCTCATTCTCTGGATCCTTTTCATTTATTTCACAGTTTCTGCCCCTTATTTGTGTGCATAGGATCTTAGATAGGTGCTGTGCATGTCCGGTAGGAAGTTATTTAGGTGGCTTTCAAAGTCAGGTTGGGCTGGGGTCCATAAGTACCTGTCCAGGGGCATTTTTCCCAATTGCTGGACAAGACCAAGTCACGGACATGACTTTGGCTTTATTACGTCGGTTTCTGGAAGGATTACTGTACTTGCAAAAGGGTCAAACCATTAATGGGACCTATTATATATCAGAACTGAGACAGATGATAGAAGCAATCACAGAGAAATGGAGAGGAAGCTGTCAACATGGCACAAGTGGCAGTGCCTGAAGCAGCCAACTGTGGCTTCAAAAGGGTGCTTCATGCTCCTTACTCACCTGAATTGGCTCCGTCTAATCTCTGCCTGTTTCCCTAAATGAAATTCCACCTCTGTGGTCACCATTTTCAGGGTGATGATAAAGTCATCCCTGCTGTTCACGCATATTAAAGGACTCGTGATGCGACCTTCTTCCGTGATGTGATAGCAATGCTTGAACATTGGTGGACCAAGTGCATTGAACTTAGGGGAGGCTATGCTGACAAACAATACAGGAACAATCTTTCTCCTGTGACACTTTCTTTGGTGACCGCTGAGAACTTTTTGAAGGACCTTCGTACTTAATTTCAGTGGAACAGTAAACGTGATCATGGGCAACACAATGCTTGGGAGCCTGTAGGCTAATTATAGTATGCATGAATTAAGCAGTTCTAGATACAGAAAGTGTACTTCATTTCTGGGAAACATGAATGGAAGCATGTAAAAGTGACTGGATGGGAGGTATGTGTCCTACAGTAAATGTTGCTCGTGTGTGATTTGATACATTATAAAGAAGTAGCAATATCAAAAAGGCTATTGTCCTGCCTAGTCCCATCTTTAGGTGGGAATAAGGGTTGGGATGATGGCATTGATATAAGTCCAAAATCAAAGAATCATTGCCAAAGATGCACATGACGACAGGATGTACAAACTGGAAAACTGTGTCAGACAATGTTGGAGGTGTAAGGGACCAGAGACCTGCTAATATGTGATTTCCTATAATTTGTTTGTTTTCACTTGAGAGAAACTAACCATGCCCACAACTTCAATACCACCTAAGAGTTGCATGAAATCTAATAGGCCTTAAGCTGATTTCTGGTGGCATGGAGGATGCCGTGTAGAAATTCAGGAAAGTGGAGGGAGTCTAGGGATTTCACAGCAATATGGAGAAGATCAAGTTTGCAGTTAGTCAGGCAGACAAATACTCAATGACAAAAACTGGATGTTGGCCTCGTAGCCCACAGAGGGAAGGGATGATGGTGTAGGGGTTGTGGATGATGGGTATATAAGAGATGCAGAAGTGTAAAAAAACAGACTGCGAGGTATAACCAGTAATCAGTGTGCCACATGCAAGAAAGATTGTATGGTCCAGCCCAGGCATGGGAAGGCTGATATAAGAGAAGTAGCTCAAGTTTGGGAAATACAGTAACCTCAGAGGGTTGTGCAGAAACTAGCCCAGCTGCGAGTCTGAAGTGGCTGGAAGAATATAAGACAGCTGAAGCCCCTACTGATAATGAAGTAACTCCTTCTGTGTATTGAAGGTGTCATGGTATAAGGTAGTAAAACACAGGCAGAAAAACAGGATGTTCTTCCATCCATCCATCATCCAATCCTACGTTGGCCCACGAGTAGCATAGGAGCCTGGGGCTAGGCAAGTTGGTCCTGACATTTAAGATGACAGTGACCAACCTCACTCATCCCCGAGTGGCATTATGAGAGCAATAAACTCCTACCACCCCTTGGATATAAACCTTCACTGGCTCAATCCGACTGGAGCCCCATAAATATCAACTAAATCACCAGGCGCCAAAATTTGGTTATACAGTATGGTTACCACCCAGCATAGTAAATGGTTTTCTGGTGTACAGGAAACCATTATGCTTGTCACACAGTGTAGAGTCACCCACATCTTCAGATTACTGTACTTACAATGTGGGAATGGATGTGTTATGCCACACTGAGGTACAGAACAGAGTGTACTGATATGAAAAGGCACTCAGACACTGAGTTTTAGTGAGGTGATGTGCATTAAGAGGCTGAGGCACACTGAACAAAAGGAAAGAATGTGTGAAAGTAACTTGAAGTGCTGTACAGGCCTAAACATGGAAGGGACTATCCCTGGTGACTGAACAAGGAAAATACAAGGGAAGTCAGGATTAGGGCAGTTGACCAAAATGTTGCAGATGATCAAACAGCTTGGAAAGTGGCTATCAGGTAAAAAAATATTAATAACAGTAACACCACCAACAACAATAATAATAATAATAAAAATAATAATGGCAATAATAATAATAATAATAATAATCTATCAACTATCTATTGCCTGATGCCTTAATCCCATAAGGGTTGGCCACAAACAAATCACCTCCATGTCACCCTGTCCCCCACCATTTCACTGCCCTGCTCCCAGCTCACACCCCCCTCACTCATATACCTCTCCACTCCATCCCTCCATCTCATCCTTGGCCTCCCCCTCCCTCTCTCCATCCTCCCCACATGGCCAAACCATCTCAGTGTGTTTCTCCTAACGCTTCCTATCACATCCACATCCACACCACAATGCTCCTTCACATCCTCATTTGTCAGTTTGTCTCTCCCTGTGACTCCACATTTCCACTGCTCTCACTCTTGACTTGTGTCCCTCTAACAATGTCCAAGCTTCACTTCCATACATTAAAGCTGGTATCACAATACTGTCATGTAGTAACTTTTTCACTTTCATGCTCACTACTCTTTCTTATCACTGCTTTCAAGGAACCAGCAACCCTTCTTCCTTGTTGTACCCTTTCGAGCATTTAACCCTCTAAACTTCCATCCTTACTCATCACACTACCCAAGTACTTAAATGCACTCACATTTTCCATTTCCTCCTCATCCAATCTCACTGTATATTCACTGACTTCACTTCTCTTGAAGACTATAACTTTACTCTTCCCTACATTCACCTTTAGATACTGTTTCCTATACACTCTCCCAAACTCGTCCACCAAGCCTTGCAGCTCCCTTCGTCTTCACTTAACAACACAGTATCATCTGCAAACAACAGTACAGTGAGTTTCCAAACACTGCCCTCTCTCATTAGGGCTGTTCTAAAATCCACTCCCCAACCTTGTATCTCTTTTATAACCCCATCCATATACAGATTGAACAAACATGAAGACATGACACATCCCTATTTCAATCCAACCTTCAAGTGGAAAAATTCACTCAGTTCATTATCCACACTCACTGCAGCCTTAGCACCCTCATACATACTCTTCACAGCATTCAACAACTTCCCATCTACTCCATATAATATTCTTAATACTTTCCACAATCCTTTTCTACCCACCCTGTCATATGCTTTCTCTAAATCCATGAAGGCCACATACAACTTCTTTCCCTTCTCTAGAAACTTTTCCACTAAAGATCTAAGAATGATTATCTGATCTACACAACCTCTTCCCTTTCTGAAACCCTCCCTGTTCTTCTCCAAGTAATTCCTCTGTTATTTCCCTAACTCTGCCAATAAGTATCTTATACTTTTCCTATTACACTAAGAAGACAAATGCCCCTATGATTACTATACACTTTTTTTTCCCCTTTTCCCTTGTACAGGGGAATAATTATACTGACTTCCAATCCACCAGGACTCTACTTTCCTCCCAGGTCAATCTGCACATCTTCCACACCCATTCTACTACTATCTCTCCCCCATGCTTCAGCATTTCACCACACACACTATTAATTCCTGGGGCTTTCCCCATTTTGACTTTCTTCATTAATAATAACAATAAAAATAATACTAATAATAGTAATAATAATAATTTTTTTTTTTCATTCATCATCTAATCCATTGTTGCCCCAGGAGGAGCATAGGAGCCCTGGGCTAGGCAAGTCGATCCAGACATTTAAGATGAGAATGACTAGCTCCACTCATCCCTGAGTGGCATTACACGAGCAATAATACCCAACCACCCCTTAAACATAACTGCACCTTCTCAATCCGACTGGAGTGCCTTAGTTGCCCACTAAACCACCAGGCACCATAATTTGGTTATATAGTCATCACCCATCATAGTAAATGGTTTCCTGGTGTACAGGAAACCATTCGGCTTGTCACTCAGTGCAGAGTGCAGAATGATAAGAGGAAGGATGGAAAGAATGAAAGAAGAGATGAAAGGGCAGGCACCCGAGAGCAGCACTACATCGAGTGAGAGGATTGTATAATACAGTAATCCATCCATCCATCATCCAACCCTTTGTTGCCCCATAAGAAGTGTAGGAGCCCAGGGCTAGGCAAGATGGTCCTGACATTTAAGATGAGAGGGACCAGCCTCACTCATGCCTGAGTGGCATTAAGAGTGCAGTTAACCCCAACCACCCTGTGGATATTAACCTAAACAGGCTCAATCCAACTGAAGCACCTTAATTACCCACTAAACCACCTGGTGCCATAATTGGGTTATATGGTTACCACCCAGCATAGGAAATGGTTTCCTGGTGTACAGGAAACCATTTGGCTTGTCACTCAGTGTAGAGTCACCAATAGGCAAAAGGAAAAGCAGAGAATGAAGGAAAGAAAGACAGAAGAGGAAGTATACAGTCACACAAAAACATGGAACACAACTTAAGAGAATGTTTGTACAGTATGTATGTTGAGTATATACTGTATGTATGTATGTAAAAAAATTATGTATGTAGATATGCATGCATGTATGTATGTATATATGGATGTATGTACAAGTACAGAAGACTGCCTTTTAAAACTTAAGTGCAACTGTGAGGAGTGTTCTAAGTGTCATCTGACTTACAAGTAGGTTCACTCATCAGCCAATTCTTTACTGTCCCATCAGGAGTGTAAGGGCCTGGGGTATGGCTACTCAGTCCACACATTTAATACTGTCACCTACCCATGAGTAGAACTATCCAAGCAATAAACCCCAATTACTCCTACCATTTAAAACCCTATGGCTGATGTTTGCCAAATAGAGTATTATCTGAATTTCTGCCAAGTTTGAAGTAAATTATCTTTGGAAACTTTTTTTTTCATCATTCATCATCCAATCCTACACTGGCCCATGAGGAGCATAATAGCCCAGGGCTAGGCAAGTTGGTCCTGACATTTAAGATGAGAGTGACCAGCCTCACTCATCCCTGAGTGGCATTACGTGAGCAATAAACCCCAATCACCCCTTGGATATAAACCTATACAGGCTCAGTCCAATAATAATAATAATCGACAGCTTCAGGAAAAATATATTGGCAAGAAAAGGGAATTGTATT
>JAGKTI010005407.1:11168-32824 GCA_018397915.1 Birgus latro | reverse complement strand
ACATACATACACATACATACATACATACATACATATATATACATACATATACAAACATACCATAGGATTTTTATTACCCCATTGGGGTATCTGTACCCAGGATAAAAAGTCACATATCTATACTGGAGTTCCCAAAGCAGACAGGTCCTGCCTTTTGTTTGGCTCTTAAGGGCAACTGTCACTGGTCACCTGAAAGCAGAATGAACACAATGCATTCAGAGCACTTGAAATGGCATAAACAACTAATGCCAAAAAAGTTAAATGAGAAAAAAAAAATTATAACTTGGCACCAGATCCTTGTTGGGCAGATCTGCTTACTGGTACACATAATATGGAATATAGGTAGGCCTATCACCACATCAAAAGCTACAAAAATTAGGCAGTAGATGAAGGTTGGCAGGGCTGTGTTACTTTTTATCCTAAATTGCTTTTTTTTTTTTTTTTTTTTTTTTTTTCCTATGCTTCCTAAAATGACTCTACAGGATTGATACACAAGCCCTTCTGGGTACAGTGTACTGTACTCACCATGTGTTGATGATGATAATGATGAGAGTTTGCCTTGTGCTGAACAGCACATACCTATACAAGGTAACTGCACTGTTTAACTGTATAGGACAGTATTTCTCACTGAGAACTTGAAAAAAAAAAAAATTGAACCACTAGGGACAGCTGATGCTTTGGGAAAAGCAAGAAATATCTTGAAATAATAATGTGCGTATATATGAACCTGTGAATCACGGGGGTTGTCTGTATAGTGGATATTGGATTTAATGGATGCCACGAACCCCATTGAACTATTGTTGGCTGTAACGAACGGTGTCCATTTAATGGGGCACATCAGGTCACAATACATGTGTTTCATACCCGTTTCTCCAGCCTGGCCTAAATTTGCCTTCTGCCCACTGTGATTGCTGAGTTTGCATAACAGACTACAGTACAGTACAGCGATTCATTGTTTGTTACGCATAATTGGTACCAAGCCTAGTGTGTGATAATGAAATTGTGCGATAACCAAAGCACAGAACCAGTGGGATTTTTCCTATTAGTACTGGACACTCCATTCAAACCCAGATTTTCTCTTTCACAACAGTATAACCCACTAAATATGTACATACATATATACAGTACTGTTAACTCCTAAAGTACGCAAATCTCCCAGCCCGCCTACTTCGGGAACTGCAAAAAGAGTCCAGGTTTTCAGCTTTCACCAAAGAAGGATTAAAAAAAAAATGAGCATCAATTTACACTTGAAAATACATATTTCACTCTCATAAGACTAATGGTTACCACTATCAACCGTCAAAGAATGCCAGAAATAAAACTTGTTAACCCTTGTATAGAGAGAGAGCGAGAAAATTGTACCAGAGTAAATTTTGGTCTTATAGATGTGAAGAGCTTGACTTTACACACAAGAAATTATATATTTCACTCTCATGGTTACCGCACAGTTGACCATCAGAAATAAAAAAAGTCACTCCTCATTATAAGTGAGAATAGGACATCCTTGAGAAAGAGGTGGAGGGAATGTGGGGGGGGGACCCAGCAGGGACGGTGTGGAGGGGGACACAGAGGGGAGGCTCCAATGGGGCCTAGGGAGGTGGAGAGACGGCCTGGATGGGGGGGGATATCCACCCCAGGGAGGGGGCTGGATCATGCCACCCTCAACTATATCTCTCAGTTTCCATCAGTTAGGTACCATTTACATCCTAAAAGAGGCAGGGTTATAGCTCTTCAGTTTTATTTCACTTTGCTACGATCGTGGGACAGGGCCTTTCATACCAAGCTTGGAAACAATTGTCGTCGTACATAATGCTTGAGGGGTTAAAGTAATTTCTAGAAACACACATAGCCATGGTTATTAAGTTGATTAAAAATGGTGAAAAGGGCTCAACAAGGATGAAATAAATGATTTAGAGACCAGAGATGGGCTTTAGGTAAGGGGTTCTGAGACTAGGGAATGGATAGTTGAAGGTCTCAGCCACCTAGGATTATCTCCTCAAGTAGGGCCTTATCTTTGAATCCCTCAAAGCCATCAGAAACCACAGATGTTGCATCACCGTCATCAGCAGAAACCAGCTCGTGTACAGTAATGATATTTTTTAGCCGAAAAAATGTGCGATGACAGCAGGAGTGCAGATTTTCATCTACCAGTGATATGAAGATGAAAAGGAAACATGAGCTATTTATTACCTGATATCTCCTCATAATGACTGCCATTCAGTTGCAAGGTTCAGATCAGTTCAGTATGGTAGTATATAATACAGATTAACAGTGGAGAAGGGAGAAAAAGTGGGCAGATGGAGAGAACACTTCAAGGAACTGCTAAACAAAGGGAATGAAAGTAATGCGAGTATAAGTGGCTGGGGAATGGCTGGGAGAAGGAGGGAGGTGAGAAGGGAGGAAGAGATCAGTAGGATGGAAGTAGTGGAAGCAATGAAGAAAGTCAAATGGGGAAAGTCCCAGGAACGTGTGGTGAAATGTTGAACCATGGGGGAGAGATAGTAGTAGAATGGATAGGGAAGATGTTCCAATTGTAGGATGGAAGTAGTGGAAGCAATGAAGAAAGTCAAAATGGGGAAAGTCCCAGGAATGTGTGGTAAAATGCTGAAGCATGGGGGAAAAATAGTAGTAGAATGGATATGGAAGATGTGCTGATTGCCATGGGAGGAAGGTAGAGTCCTGGAGGATTGGAAGTCAGATATAATTTTTCCCCAGTACAAAGGAAAAGGGGAAAATGAAGTGTGTGGTAATCATTGGGGCATTTGTCTTTAGTGTAATAGCAAAAGTATATGGTAGGATACTTATGACACTTTGGGAAATACCAGAGGAATTAGGTGGAGAAGAATGGAGGTTTTAGGAAGGGAAGGGGTTGTGTAGATCGGATATTCATCCTTAGGTCCTTAGTGGAAAAGTTTCTAAAGAAGGGAAAGAAGTTGCATGCGGCCATCATGGATTTGGAGAAAGCATATGACAGTGGATAGACAAGGAATGTGGAAAATATTTAGAACATACCATCACCTTTATAAACAAACTGCGTAAGTCATATTTTCTACTTTTCGGGAAATAGAAAAAAACTCTCATTTTCTTAATTTTCATGTTAATTCAGTGTTTATCCTTTTACAACTTCTTGATAGAAGGACAAAAACAATCATATACTTTTTTCATGTGGAAAGTGCATCACATGATGAAGAATTGATTTAGGCAAAAATCCAGAAATTGCTGAAAAATTACTTTGTTTACAAGGATGATGTGGGGTAAATGGGAAGTTGTTGAATGCCATGAAGAGTATATATGAGGGTGCTAATGCTTGAATGCCATGAAGAGTATGTATGAGGGTGCTAAGGCTTCAGTGCATATGGATAGTGAACTGAGTGAATTTTTCTAGCTGAGTGTTGTGTTGAAACAGGGATGTGTCATGTCTCGTTGCTTGTTCAGTCAGTGTATGATGGGATTATAAAAGAACCACAAGATAGGGCAGTGGATGTTGAAGTGACTAATGAGAGAGGGCAGCATTTGGAAACTTCCTGTACTGTTGTTTGCAGATACTGTGTTGTTAACCCATACTGCGCTGGGCAAAAATAAAAAAAGGGGGGGGGGAAACATACCCCTTTACACCAGCCAACCTCCTCCCCCATGGGCTTCATACAGTATAAGATCCCTGGCACTAATATAAGTAATCGCCAATGCCAGAAAGTTGGTTGAATCGAGTCAAGTTGGTGCCACTCGACCTCTGAAATCTTCGAGGTTACTGAGAGAGCAGGGCGGCTTCAAGCCTGTGATGACTGTCACCTGCCTCCCATGCTCCTAAATAAGTGTTATAAGCGTAGCGGAGAAATGTCTGAAGTTAACGAGAAACATTCTATTTTACTATGATTGCTCGCATTAACTTCTCAGTGCAGCAGGACACAGAGCTACATCCTCTTGTTTTAGAGAGGGACGTAGATCTACATCCCTACCACGGTACAGGTTAAGAGAAGACGAAAGGGAACTGCAAGGTTTAGTGATGAGTTTGGGAGTGTGAGAGAAACTGAATCTAAAGATGAATGTAGAGAAGAGTAAAGTTATGGTCTTCGTGAGAAATCAAGTCGCTGAATATAGTGAGGTTGGATGATTATGAAATAGAAAATATGAGTGCATTTAAGTATCTGGGTAGTGTGATGAGTAAGGGTGAGAGTTCGGAGGATGAAGTGCTTGAAAGGGTGCAGCAAGGAAGAAAGGCTGCTGGATCTTTGAAATCAGTGATAAGAAATAAGGAAATGAGCATAGAAGTAAAAAAAAAAATCACTGTGATAGTACTGTAATGTGATACCAGCTCTGTGTGGAAGTGAAAGTTGGATCTTGTTGGAAGACACAAGTCAAAAGAGAGTAGTGGAAATGAGTTACTGGTGGGGAGCATATGGAGTTAAATGGAGAGACAGACTTACAAATGAGGAAGTGAAGGAGTCTTGTGGTGTAGATGTGGATGTGATAGAAAGCTTTAGGAGAAATACAGTCATGTGGTTTGGCCATGTGGAGAGTGAGAGTCTAACAAGGTGAGTGTATGTGAGTGAGGTGAAAGAGGGAGAGGGAGGCCAAGGATGAGATGGAGGGAAAGAGTGGAGAGATATATGTGAGAGGGAAGTGTGAGCTGGAGGGAGGGCAGTGAAATGGCGGGGGGCAGGGGAACATGGAAGCAATTCGTTTGTGACCACCTTTTATGGGAAACAGGCATCTGGCAGTAAATAGATAGTTTTCTGATGCTTAAGCTTGTACTTCCAGTTTTTTGCCTTCTCAGATTTAAAGTTTTATTATTATTGCACCTTATAACTACTGTATTTCATACTGATATTTAGTTTTTTTAATTGATTTATTTTTTCCCCCAGGACCTACAGTTTTTAGACTTCAGTGGAGTGAGTGACGATGAGCGTGAGTCAATATTGGCACTGTTCTCTAGTGCCAACCCAGCAGTACTGGTGCCAGTGCCTGATAGTGTCATTGCCCCAGTGGTTGACCAGCCACTGGCACCTGTTGCTCTCGCCACCCCAGTGCCTGAAACCCTAACCACACCAACACATGGCACCCCACCGGCCGACATCTCTGCCACACCAGCACCGGACATCCCAACCACCACTGTTCCAGCCACACACTTCACCAGGGACCACCACCACAAAGATGTAACAGAGGATAAAGAAGTAGACCCATGCACTGAGGAACATGGCGACATATTGCAGCAAGGTAATGCTTGCTATACATCATAAATAATATACAGTATATGTTATCTATCAGCCCTTACTGGAGACAAGTTAGCCACGATACTGTTTTGACACCAGTAAACGTGGCAGTGTTAAGATCAGTTCATGGTCACAAATTTAAATTCTGGTGTTGTCCACACTTTGGCAGTGCAATACAAAATTCCGTGTTGACATGTGGGAATAGTACATTGCATGCACAGACTACATTCAAGGATTAGAACAGTCCAATTTGCAGAAGGAACTATTAATTTTTATGCTTTGTTACCCTAGCTGATACACAGCTTATGGGCACTTTCCAGGTAAATCTTCCCTTGTCTTTGAAGTAAGAGGCAAGTTTAATTTTAGAACTAGAGGCCCAGAAAACTGTTATATCTAAACAAAAGTTGAGCTAACGAAAGACGAAACCATCCATCATCCAATCCTATGTTGCCCCATGAGGAGCATAAGAGCCCAGGGTTGGGCAAGTTGGTCATGACATTTAAGATGAGAGTGACCAGCCTCACTCATCTCTTGAGTGGCATACATGAGCAATAAACCCCAAATACCTCTTGGATACAAACCTGCACCAGCTCAATCCAATTGGAGCACTGTAATTACTCACTAAATCACCAGGTGCCATAATTTGGTTACATGGTTACCACCCAGCATAATAAATGGTTTCCTGGTGTACAGGAAACCATTTGGCTTGTCACTCGGTGTAGATTTCACCTATAGGCAGAAGGAAGAGGAAAGAATGAAGGAAAGACAGGCAGAAGAGGGAGTTTAAAGTCACCTATGGGCAGAAGGAAGAGGAAAGAAAAACTGAAGAGGGAGTGTAAAGTCAGCCATGGGCAGAAGGAAGAGGAAAGAAAGACAGATGAAGAAAGGGAGAGAGGAAAGGGCAAACACCCAAAGCAGCACTGTATCAAGTGAGTGGATAGTGAGTGCCCCCACCTACAACTAAAAGACAAAACTGCAAATACCTAATCAGTTTTACATGTTTGGACATGTTTAGGGATAGATCAACCTGCATCTGGGCAGGTAAATTTTGAGGTTCCCCAGTGACCAAAGCAGTGCTGTAGTTATGTTGAGGTGTCAGAAGTCAAACTGAAACTCATTCTATGTCCCAGTTTACCAAAATGGGTGGTGCCAGTAATCATGGAATTTTACAGTGCTGTACTTTTTCAAGCTCCCTCCCACTTCTTCTCCGTGGTATACAGCTGACTGTCAATATTCACAGCTTCTGTATTGTTAATAAACCATCTCAAAATGCACTTCTTTAAAGCTTATTTTTTGAATGGTTTATCTACCTTTTGTTAAAAAAAATTCACAATATGCTTTGAACTAATAGATCCTAGTGTCTGATGATGTTTTGGTGTACTGCTTGCTAAGAGAGTTTTTAGTCAGTCACCTAGTTAAGTTCTTACTACAGGGGCCATTTTTGGTAGGGTACCAATCACTTATAGATTTGTCCATTTTTAGGGGCATCTGGTATGTCTCTGATGAATATGAAGGGCCAACTGTAATTTTAAAAAATAAATAAAAATGCCTCCACTACAGTATAGAGAGGATGTTTTCTTCATATCAAGTCTGTCCACTGGAAGAAGAAGAAAATGCACCGTTATTCACATAATATATAAAAGCTTGTCTGCCATAATGAGCCTTAACCAAAAGTCAGTTGAAATATTACCCAAGTACTGAAAGTACCAGGTGAACTAGTATGTTTTTCAGGTGCTGGAGTGGTGCAGAGAAAAACATGGAGAAAATTACTGATAATATTGTGAACCAAATGTAGAGTACTGAATTGTTTCTTCTGCCTACAGTGACTTTACACTCCCTCTCCTGTCTTCCTTTCCTTCATTCTTTCCTTGTCCTTCTGCCTATGGGTGGCACTACACTGAGTAACAAGCCAAATGGTTTCCTGTACAGCAGGAAACTGTTTACTATGCTGGGTGGAAACCATATAAAATTATGGCACCTGGTGGTTTAGTGGGTAATTAAGGTGCTCCAATTAGATTGAGCCCATAGAGGTTTATAGCCAAGGGGTGGTTGGGGTTTATTGCTCGTGTAATGCCACTCAGGGATGCGTAAGACTGGTCACTCTCATCTTAAATGTCAGGACCAACTTGCGTAGCCTCGGGTTCCTACGCTCCTCATGGGGCAACATAGGATTGGATGATGGATGGACTGAAGCTCTGAAGATGTAGAATTGTTTGTTAGCATTTAGATTAAGGCTGAGTGAAATATGGTATGCAGGGATGTTAAGCCTGCTAGACTGGCCATATAAGTTAGAGATGTATTCTTACTACTGCAGGTTATCTTGCACCTCTTTCTTAACAGTTTTAAATGATTTTATTATCATTATTTATTTATTTTTACTGTTCTCACTGAGGCTCAGGGCCATTTACTAAAAGCTGCAGTCTTGAGAAAATGTTGTGACTGATGATTACGGGGTTTAGTCATTGCCACCTCTACAGATGGATTGCAGTGTAGTCAGCTCACTTACAGCATGGCTAATTTGTCTGGAACTTGAACAGCGTTGTGGGAATGTATACTGTGGGAGATGGAGGGGCTATGGAAAAAGCAAATTTTGGTCAAGACACTTGCTTGTCACCCTTGATGACCTCCCAAGCCTGCCCTGACCGCCACCTGTCCTTAAACGTACCAGTGATCACACCGCCACCCAGACCATCACCCCACACCATCACCTAGACCAGTGGTTCCTACACTTTTTGTACTGTCTCCCCCACCCTCCAGCTTAAATTCAGTAACACTGGCCCCAATCATCTTTGAAGAAACAAAGCAACTTCACTCAGATGAGCCTGTCGGGTGTGAGCTTATAACAATTCAGGTAATGAAAGATTATGTTGTTCAGCACGCACATAGAAGAACACTCGGAAAGGTAGCTATTTGAAACTTTACTGTATAGTTGAAATTAAATTTATACAACCAAATGGGATATCAGCGGTTGAGAAAAAAAGGAGGGACGGATACCAAAAAGATATCTTCCATGTGGAATCCATTATGCCGTCTCACTTTGATGTTTAGCAGGTTTAAAAGGGGAGTGAGATTCTGCAGAGAAATATAGATAAGAGTGAACGGAATACACTGACAGTTTCTTCGCTGATACCGGCGTAGTGGCCCATTCTCTCACCAAACTCCATCAAGCTCAATGTCAGAGTGCTTATGGAAATCAGTACCTTCTGAATTTGAGGAATGGATCTTACATGCCTTTACATACTCTCTGTATAAGATGGTTACAGAAAAAAAGTTTTCACAATTTTTGTCTCCAAAAAATGATTGAGAGATTTTATCACTAGTGACCAGCTATTTAAGGTTAGGTTACCCCGTGGCTCCCAGTTCGGGAACCACTGACCTGTGCCATCACCCCAAACCACACCATCTTTGACCATCATCCTACACCATTAACTCTTTTGGTTCGCAAATAGCTCTGTACGTCTAGTCTGAAAAATCGCATTTTTGACCAAAATTCGGGGTTAGTAAATTTAGAAAAATATATATACAATATTCATGCATAAGGAACAAGTGTGCATCTCTCCAAAAAATATTACTTGCTGTACTTACCATACAAAGCCATAATAATGATGGGAAGTTGCATAGCTTGTAGTGTGTGGTGTCACAAATAAATGCATTTCTGTATATAAAATGGTAGGGAAACACTCCTGCTAAGCTAAAATCATAAATCTGTGTGTATTTCTTCTCAAGTTGATTGTCCAAAATCCAGGAAATCATTAAATATTGAGAGAAATGCTGATAACATTTACCAACTTCCCACCACAGTTTTGAGATGGGGGCTAAAATTCGAGCCATGATCGTGGCCAGGAAACCCATCCCAATAAAGCCGCGATCGTGGCCAGGTGACTTGAAAGAGTTAAGGCTCTTGAGCAGTAATGTGGCCTTAGCTGTGGGAGGTACATCTGTGCATTGACAGATAATGCCATATTTGAGCCTACAGGCCACATTGCGGTAGATATAACTGTGTGTGGTAGCTTTGAGGACCTGGTCAAATGCTTTTCATGTTGTATATGCTCACTTTTGGGGGAGAGTGCATGATAAGTGATCTGACTTAGTTAACCCATGGATTGGGAGCCACAGCCAAGGCTGGGAAGTGCTGCGTTGTGAGCCACAGCTCAGGCTGTGCTGACCTTCCAGTGCCCGTGCATCACTGCTCAGTACTCCACCCCTATGCAAACTTACGTATGGTGCTACATAAAGACGGCGATTTTTTTTTTTTTTTTTTTTTTTTAACGCCTTGGATGTTTATCTTCAAGTTTATAATAAAAAAAAAAAAATCACTGTTCCACCCTTACGCAAACTTAAGCACGGCGCCACATTTTTTTTACCAGATGATGCCCTGCATGTTCATCTTCAAGTTTATGGGGGGGGGGGAACCACCCTTACCCAAACTTAAGCATGGCGCCAGACCTTTGTCTTATTTTTTATTTTTTATTTATTTTTTTTACTAGATGATGCCCTGGATGTTTATCTTCAAGTTTATTTTTTATTTTTTTTTATTTATTTATTTATTTTTTTGGTCAGGGTGGATTTTTTTTAATGCAAGGAAGAAAGAACCAAGGGCCAGGAGCCTGCAAACCATTCTCTCCAAGAAAAAAAAAAACAATACAAAAGAGAGCCAAATTCAAGAACCACTGGTTGATAACCGTTTTAACTGCAAAGGTGGAAGCATATTTCGACCACTAGTGAATTCCCTGGCAAGAACTGGTGCTTTTGAGAAACAAGACTAGTAGTAGTGTTATTATTCTTATTGTTATATTTATTATATTATGGATCTAGTTTACTGGAACAAGACAGAAGAAAATATTAGAGCCTATTTTAGCAATAAACTGGTAAGAAAGTGGTGCTTGTGAGCTTCCATAAACTGATGAGAATACAGCTTTGAATGTGTGATACGATGGTGTAACTGTCTTGTGTATTAAGGAAGGTATGACAGATTGATGTATTATTGATGTTAACTGTAGGTGTTGGTGGTCATCCCTCAGGAGTGGTGGGTGAGGAAAGCAGCAAGACCAGCGAGGTGGACACCACCCAGGTTGCTGCCCCAGCTGCAACCACCGCTGCCACGCCATCCTCTGGTGGGGCTGTCGAGGCAGGGCTTGCCCGTACATTTATGTTGCCGCCACCCAATGTAGGTGGACAGGCAGGTCAGCAGGTTTACCCGCCGTATCCCGCTCCCTCACCCAGTAATCCTCCCCTGTACAATCCTCATATGCCCCCACCGTCACACCCTCCACCACCCTCCAGTAGTGTGTACACACAACTGCCACCTCATCCACCCCCTGTGTTGCCCCATGGTGCCACTGTATATGTGGCCAACTGTCACGTCAATCTATCCCCATACGGGGGTGGTCAGCCACAGGTTCCGTCAAACCCCGGTCCCTCACAGTCACCCCCAGCACCACCCATGCTGCCCCCCATGCTGACTGAGCCTCCACCTCCCCACATGGCAGCAGCCAAAGCCAGCCACGAAGGCAAAGGCGACTACGAGGGCCGCAGGTTCGATCCTTCCCGTCCATCCCACCACCGTGGTGGTCGTGGCAGAGCTCGGGGCCGGGGCAAACGGCCGGTGCTGGACCGTAGCAGTTCTGGTGGTGGTGAGCACCCAGGGTATGGTGGAGACGGCCTACCTGGCTATGGGGCCACTCCCGGCCCGTATATATACCCTAATGTACAGTACCCAGTGCGTGGTGGAGGTGGCCCAGGATACCCACCTTATCCTGGGGTGCCAGCCCCACAGACAGTACAGGGTGTCCCATTAATGTACAGTCAGCCCCAATATGTCCCGTATCCAGGCCACCTCGTGCCCTATCAGCACCAAGGCCCCAACACCCCCCAGCACCCTCCCCCTGGCCCCCTTCACCACTTACATCCATCACTACCTCCCCCCTACCACCATCAGCCAGAACCCAGCCCTGGACCACCCCATCACCCACAGGCCCACCATTACCCTACACCCTCACATCACCAACATCAGGTCACCTTCCCTGATGGTGTGGACCCCAACACCTCCGCTGCTGCCACCTTCCCCCCTAGTGCTGCTGAGCCATCCTTCACCCATCATTTCACACCCTCACAGCCCCGCCCAGCCTCAGACAGTGGCCCTCCGACCAGTGTGGAGATGATCCCAGCTCAAGAGCCCTGCACTGCCAAAGTCCAGGAGGATCCTTCTGTCTCTGAGCAGCAGCAGCAGCAGCAGCAACAGGATGAAGCACAGGAGCCATCGTCAGTTGAAGCTGTGGGGCCCCCACCACCCCAGGTTGATGCTGCTTCACATGTGCCCACAGTACCATCAACCCACCAGACCCAGGCTCAGGTTGAAGCTAATCTGGTGAATGAGCAGCAGGCTGCCACACCTGTTCTGCCTCAGCCATCCCAAGCTGCTTGTGTAGCATCTGCACCTTCACATAACCCACCCCAGCCTCAGCCATCACAATCTCCTGGCCTAGCACCAATGACTGCTTCACTGCAACACCCACTCCATTCCCAGAGTCATCCCATACAGACCCAGAGCCACCCTGCACCACCCCAGTCAGAGCCTGAACAACCCAAGCTGTACCCAGCAGTGGTTCAGGGGTCCCCACATGGAACACCCTCACAGGACCAACCTCATACCATACAGGCTCAGCCACAGCCACTACCCCAGCCTCAACCCCAACCCCAACCAATACCAGGTGAAGTGCAGCATTTGGCACAGTCAGCACCACCTCAACAGCCACCACAAACCAGGCCATCCCCAGGACCTGCTCAGTCAGAAGTCATGACAGTCACTGGTGGGGTTAGTCAAATATCAGTTGAGGAGTCCACACATGCCGGAGGGTCTGTTGTGAAAAAGCAGGACATGTGTGAGAGGATTGGCCAGGCAGGACGGAGGTCAGGGCCACAGTTTGACCTAGTACACCAGCCACAACAGCGTGGCCGTAATGATAAACCTGCAGTGACCCTTGTGGTGGACCAAACACATCTCCCAGGCATAAGTTTCATGTCTGACGAAATTCAACCTAATGTAGAACCTGATGTTGGACTGGAATTTGTGATGGGTGAAAGTATACTCCTGGCCCAGCCAGGGCAAGAGACCTCCCCAGGCATCACTTTCATGGGTCCACCAGTGTCATCTGAAATAACTTCTGTTGCAGACACTACTGCAGTCCCAGCAACACAGCAGGTGGGGGGGGAAGAGAGTGTTGTATCTCAAGAACCAAGTGAGCCAGAACGGGTTGAACCAATAGCAGTGGCAGAACCATCCTTGCCCCCAGCACCAGCACCAGCACCCGCACCGCCAGTGGAAGTACAGGCTGCCAGCACTCCTCCGGGGGGTGCTTGGGCACAGAAGAAGAGTTGGTCTCAGTTGTTCAAACCATGTGAAGGAGCAGCCAAACAAGTTGCATATGTGGCACCCTTCAATCAACCCAACGAGAAACCTCGTGAGGAAACGCCATCACCTCTGGAGCAGACCCACACCATCCCTGAGCCACCAGTACTCTCTGAGGCTGACATAGAGAAAGCCAAAATAGGCGGTAAGTGAAATTGAGGCAGAGTAAAACCAATATTAGAATTTAAACTGTTAACTCCGACTGTTGATAATGATGTACATCTTACTGGATGCAACCCTGACTCCCCCCCCCCCCCATACTCTGGGAAAGCTGACCAGTTGTACTGCTATTGTCAGGACGGAGTAGTTAACCATTAGGCCTGTTTACTCACAATGGTGTAAAAATAACGTGATGCTGCTGCAAGTACAGTTATTCCCAAGTCAGGTATTATTCATGTACATTGTCTGATATGCTTTCCCCATCATAATACAGTCAAACCTAACTAAATACTCCTGCTTTTGTCTTACACTTTAAGCCTGACACCCTTTCTTTACAGTGGGCTCAGTCCAATATAAGTAGTAAGAATACTGTTTTTGTTTTTGCAAGTGCATCAGTTTTCTTTTAACAAGCATCCAAAATTCTATCCGCATTAGATTCTGTACTATGTGACTGAATCCAGCATAGTTTGTGGTTTCTTAGACTCGTTTTGTTACATAGGACTAATGTATTACCTTATAGAAGTGAAGTATAATAAATTGGGAAAAAATATCGTGGTGAAAGCTCACTTAGATTTGTGCATTTAAAAGCCTGGATCTCCTCTATTCACTCATATAAAAATTTCATTGCCTTGTAACATGTTAAAATATTTTTATCAGCTTAATACTTTTTTTTTTTCCCCTCTAATAATAATAATCTGGTCAAGAGGTGTGTCCTTTCAGAGGAAAAATACTGTACTGTAATTTCTTTTAGGTTTCACATGCTAATTAACGACAGCTGCATTAAGATGATTTTAATTTTTACAGTAGTGTATGCTTTACAAACATTTGCAAAACTAAGTACAAAAATAAAACATGCCAAGAGCTTTATTGAGTGTTTGTGATTTGTTGGAAGAGAAATGCAGGTTCATTAAGGATAATATTGACACCCGGTGTGCTGAATGGCCTGGTGGGAAGAGTTGATTCAGATTCTGTGAGTAAGGTATTGACATGTTTTAGTGTGCTAGGAAATTATGATATGCCACTATTAGACAGGCATTAGGAAAGGCAGTTTATTATTGTTGTTGGCCCAGGCCTGTTTGAATTCCGTGGACTGCAGACCAAAGTTGCCCTTCTGCAGTCCACTATCCTCCTTTTCGGGATAGAGAGAGTGTTGAGGGGCATTTGTATAACTGCTTAAAGGTGTCCTTGTAGCACTAGAAAGTTTGTACCAGAATTTCCCATTATCTGTGAAGGGGTCGTATCAAAGAAGGATGTCTCGGATAGTGACTCTTCGGATACCAGAACATTTATAACTTGGGTTATGTGGGGTTATGTTGAGTGGCCATAGAAGTTTACTTTTGTGTGACTTTAGTCACACATCCACCACCACTAAGTACATAGTCATAATGTACTCCTTACTCTTAAAACAGCACATTTATCAGCAGTAGAATGTGGACAACAGTCAGTAAAACACAGGTTAAATGGGGTTATGTCAAGTGGCCATAGAGGGTAACCCTCAAGTAAACAGGAGTACTTGCTCAGCTAAAAGATTTGGGTGCAAAACATACAGTACAGGTACATTCCAGGGGATTAGCTGGGCATTTCTTTGTCGGTTCAAATCATTGGGGGATAAATCCTTCCTAGTGGTATTTTTTCATATTGGGAATTGGTGGATAGGAATATTGATTTAGTTAAAAGGTTTTGGCATAGGGGGGGAGGGAGCTTTTATTTGGTAGGTAGGACACTGGGGTTTTGTGTACAATATTGGTAGTTAATATTTTTGAAAAGTACTTCCTACTTATGATCCATACTGAAATATTTGTGAAAGATGAACAAGAAAGTTTGTAGCCCAGAGGGTATACAGCAGTATGCTTTGATAGTATGGTTATACAGAAAAACTGTATATGAATAGTGAGTGAATAGTTGCTTTGGCCCTAGGCTCTTTTGGACAAGAACCCAGTGGTCTGCAATAAAGTAGCCAATTCAGCTAGACATGAAATCTTTTGTTTAGGCTATTTTGAAAGTCTGTCTGTGTTTTGAGATTGGGGTGTGTCGGTTGAAGTGTATTGTGGTGTGAGTTGCTGCATTGCTGTGAGGGTGTAGTGGATTGTCTGTGGTGAGAGTGAGGTGCCTGAAGTGAGTCTGTTAGGGTGTAGTGCTGCATTACTGAGAGTAGATGTTAAGTTTTGTCATTGTTATTGTTTTGCAGGAATGCTGAAAAATTATGTACAGGACCACCGTCAAGTAGCGCTCCAGCCACGAGGTCTGACCAACAAGGGGTACTGGTGCTATGTAAACGCTCCCCTTCAGGCACTGCTCTCCTGCCCACCTTTCTACAACCTCATGCACTCCATACCAAACATCCCAGGGCTCAAGAAGGGAAAATCATCCACTCCTGTCATTGATAGCATGTTTGTACCATATACAATAACAGTAAAAGTTTTAACGTTGGCTAAGTGATAGGCGGGGGCACTCACCATCCACTCACTCGTTGTAGTTCTGCTCTCAGGTGACTGCCCTTTCCTCTCTTCCTTCCATTTTTCCTTCCTTCCTCTTCTGTCTTTCTTTCCCTCTTTTATTCCTCATCCTTCTGTCTATGGGTGACACTATAGTGAGTGCTAAGCCAAATGGTTTCCTGTACACCTGGAAACCATATACTACGTTGGGTAGTAACCATATAACCAAATTACGGCACCTGGTGGTTAGTAGGTAATTAAGGTTCTCCATCCGGATTGTGCCTATATGGGTTTATATCCAAGGGGTTGTTGGGGTTTATTGCTCACTTAATGCCACTCAGGGATGTGTGAAGCTGGTCACTCTCATCATAAATGTCAGGACCACCATGCCTAGCCCTGGGCTCCTATGCTCCTCATGAGGCAACATAGGATTAGATGATGTATGTATTCTGCAGTTAGGTGATAGTTTTTTCTTGCCACCTCCAGACGGTGTTATTCAACTTGAGAAGCACCTTCCGTGAACAGCTATTAAAGGCTGTGTCTAACTGTATACAGTTTTTTAATTCTTTAAAAAGTGTAGTAGACCCACCATATGTACTGGCTTTGTGCACAGAATCCCAGTGCACGGTAACTGTGGTTGAAAAATAGTAGTACTGTACCAGAACATCATGTGCAAGGGGGGGGGGGGATTCCACTTGCACACCATGCTTTTTATATGCTCCCAGATGCTTGGAACCACCCTTGCAGTTATTTTTCCACAATTTTTGTATTCATTTAACCCTTTTTAGTGTCCTTGTCTTATGTTTGCTTTACATCTACAGTAGATTCTCCATTGGAAGCATATCTCTAATGTATTTGGAGTCAGAGGGTTATTAGCAAGCAAGTTGGGGATATGTCATGATGAGTTATTTTTTGATTCGCATGTTTATTGCGCCTGGTGGTTTAGTGGGTAATTAAGGCGCTCCAATAGGATTGAACCGATGAAGGTTTATATCCAAGGGATGGTTCGGGTTTATTGCTCACGTAATGCCACTTGGATGAGTGAGGCTGGTCACTCTCGTCCTAAATGTCAGGACCAACCTGCCTAGCCCTGAGTTCCTACGCTCCTCATGGGGTGACATAGGATTGGATGATGGATGGATGGATGTTTATTGCTTTAAGGTTTTTTGTCACTGTCTTTTCTTCTTTATCTCGATGCAGCAGACTGTGCCCTTGGAAAGTATATCATTAGTGTAATTGGAGTCTTACAGGGTTTTTAGTAAGCAAGTTGGGGTGAAGCCAGAGGGGTTGGTTAACACATTAGATTTAATAATGGGATATGGATCCCTGTGTATGTGGACTTTGGATGGACAATATCTCGGTTAACACTTCAGTTGTGCATACAAAGGGTATATTGTCATTTGCCTGGGTATAGCAAGAGTAAAATATTGGAGTTAGATCTGTCAAATGTTAGTGAGAAACTGCTTCAGAGCATATGGCATTTCAAGGGCCTGGTCACTTTGTGTTGAGATCCAAGTCATTAACCACAGATGAGTATAATAAACTAAAAGCAGTGGAGGAAGAAGTAGCTAGAGTGGTTACAGAACAGGGGTTCAGTTGAAATAAGAACTGAATATATTGAGAGCAAGAAGCATGTAAAGAGACTAGTGAAGAGGAAAAAGGAGGAGGTAATGATGATCTAGGAAGAAAAATGAATGCAAACTACTGTGAAAATAAGAAGTTATTCTGGAAAGAGATGCAGAAATGTAGAAGTGACAGTGGAAAGAAGTGTGAAAGTATGAAGGATGTAAGTGGTAGATTATTAGCCCATGGGGATGAAGTAAGGACCAGATGGAAAAAATATTTTGAAAGCCTGATGAATAGGAACAGAGAGTACTGTAAACATGATTGTTTTTGGGAGTGTGCAGAGAAGGAATGCAGTGTCAGGACACTTGATGCTCGTACAGGTGAAGAACACCGTGAAGTGGCTGAAAAATGGGAAAGCAGCTGGTGTTGATGAGATGTATGCAGAGATGATAAGTGGAGAGAGTGGAATGAAGTGCTTGTTGGAGATACGTAAGAAGGCATGGATGAGTGAAATTGTGCCAGCAGAGTGGAAAAAGGCTGTGATTGTACCCCTGTACAAAAATTAAGATGAGCGATGTGAGTGCAAGAATTATTGTGGCACAAGTTTATTGAGTGTTGTAGGGAAGGTCCATCCATCCATCCATTAACCAGTCCTATGCTGCCCCATGAGGAATGTAGGAGCTCGGGGCTAGACAAGTTAGTCCTGACATTTACGATGAGAGTGACCAGCATTGCTCATCACTGAGTGGCATTACGTGAGCAGTAAACCCCAACCTTCCCTTGGATATAAACCTACACAGGCTCAATCCAATTAAAGTGCCTAAATTACCCACTAAAACCACCATGCACCATAATTTGGTTATGTGGTTACCACCCAGTGTAGTAAATGGTTTCCTGGTATACAGGAAACCATGGAAGAATTATTATAGAGAAAGTAGTCAGATAGATTATTTTCTGGTCAGGAGGGTTGATAGGAGATTAGTAAGGGATGTTAAAGTTATAGGAAGCGAGGAGTGTGTGCATGCAGCAGCACAAACTGTTGATTTGTGACATGGTGCTTAAGGAACGAGTAATGAGAAGGAGGACATACTGTATGTATCTAGGGGGAAAATATGGAAGCTGGGAAACCAATCAGTAAGGGATGCCTTTTATAGTGAGATGAGGAGTGGTGGTGGTTGAACAGGAAGCCATAGATAGAGGTGTTAATGAACAGTATAGTGCCCTTAAAAACAATCTCTTGAGAGTTACCGATGCAATATGCGGTTGGACAAGAGGCCCACCAAGACATAAAGTAACTTGGTGGTGGGATGAGGGTGTAGAAGCTGCAGTTAAGGAGAAAAGAAGCCTTTCCGGGAATGGGAGAATGGTGGTAACAGGGAGGAGTACTTGGCTGCCAAGCGCAGGGCTAGAAGAGAGGTATACAGGGCGAAGTCTGAGTCACAGAGACTTTTACTTGATAATCTAAATCATGGAGAATGGAAAAATAAAATTTTTAGGGTGGCAAATCAGGTGAAGAGGGATAATCGGGACATTGTAGGTGAGCAGTGTGTGAAGAATGATGATGGAAGGGTAGTGGTGAACAGTGACGATATTAAAGATGCATGGAGAGAGCATTATAGCCGATTGTTGAATGAGGGGTTTGGGTTTGGAGCCAGCTGATCCAGTGTTTGGCCCATGGCCTTTGATTGGCACTGCTGCTGTGAGTCAGGCAATAGGCAGGATGCGGGTGGGGAAGGCGGCAGATGTGTCTGGGTTGACTGCCAAAATGTTGAAGGCCTCAGGAGATACTGGGGTGAGGTTAGTCACTGACCTGATAAATATGATTATATATGAGTGTGTGGTCCCAGATGACTGGCTGAATAGTATAATTGTAAATGTGTAAAAAGGGAAGGGTGATGCCCTGGAAAGGGGAAATTACAGAGGTATAAAGCTCTTAGATCAGATAATGAAAGTAATGGAGAGAGTTCTAGAAGGTATGATTAGGGAAAGAGTGAATATCGATGAGATGCAGTTTGGGTTTATGCCAGGCAGGGGGACCACTGATGCCATATTCATTGTTCGACAGCTTCAGGAAAAATATATTGGCAAGAAAAGGGAATTGTATTTTGTTTTTGTTGATTTGGAAAAGGCCTTTGACAGAGTCCCTAGAGAGGTGGTGAAGTGGGCAATGAGAAAGCTAGGGTTGGAAGAATGGCTGGTTAGGGTGATTATAGCCATGTACATGGGTGCTCACACCCAGGTAAGAGTGAATGGAGTTTTGAGTGATGAGTTTTCTGTGAATGTTGGTGTGCATCAGGGGTCAGTTTTGAGTCCCTTGTTGTTTATCATGGTGCTTGAAGCCCTCTCTCGTTACTTCAGAGATGGACTCCCATGGGAGATGCTGTATGCTGATGATTTAGTGTTGATTGCAGAGAATGAAAAGGAGGCGGAGGAAAGATTTAAGAAGTGGAGAGATGGTATGGGGTACAAGGGCTTAAGGGTAAATGCAAATAAAACAAAAGTTATGATATCTAGGGTTGGTGGTGGTACAATCAGAGGAGAGGGAGAGTGGCCATGTACAGTTTGCCACATGGGTGTGGGAAGTAATTCCATCTTGGGTAGTGTTTGTGATAAGTGGGTGCACAAGAGATGTAGTGGTATTAGAGGTAGACTGCGAGATGATGCTGATTTCATGTGTACGGCGTGTCGAGGAGAGCAGGTGGAGATTGTTAGGCGTGAGAGGGTTGAACTTGCAGGTAAGTCTCTTGAATGTGTGGAGGAGTTTATTTGGGAGACATGTTATGTGCTGGACGTGGGACTGGAGTTAGCTCGGTTGCTAGGGTGAGAAGTGGTTGGAAGAAGTTCAGGGAGCTGTTGCCTCTCCTGACATTGAGAGGACTCTCCTTGTGTGCTAAGGGGTCTTTGTATGCAGCATGTGTTAGGAGTGTGATGCTGTTTGGTAGTGAGACCTAGGCAGTAAAGGAAGAGGATATTCGCAGGTTTAAACGTAGAGAAATGACAATGATTAGGTGGATGTGCAGTGCGTCCCTGCGTGCAAGGCCTGGGGGGGCTGGGTTTACGATGGAAGATTTGAGAGGTAGGATGGGACTGGAGTGTATTGGTGTTGTGATGAGGAGAGGTAGGCTGAGGTGGTTTGGACATGTGGAGAGGGTGGGGGATGATAATTGGGTACAGAGGGTGAGAGGTGTTAATATTTTGGGGAGGGGTAGACCGAGAAAGACATGGGACGAGGTCATTAAGTGTGACTTAAGGGTTAAGGGACTGAACAGGGAGGCTGCCAGGGATCGAGCAGCGTGGAGAGCCGCCATTAGGTGACCAAGGCCGACGCATGCAAGCATGTTGGAGCCTTCAAAAAAGGATCGAAACGAAAGTAAGAGAGATATCAGAAGTCCTTGTGAGTGATGAAAAGGGTGGCTTTAGGAGTGGCAGAAGATACGTGGGTCAAATATTTGCAGTGAGACAGATAGTGGAGAAGGCTTGTGAGAAGGATTATAAAGTGTTTATGACAATTATGGATCTGGAAAAAGCATACAACAAAGTAGACAGAGAAGGTTATGATGGTAGTTAGGCATGTGAAATGGCAAATGTGTATCTAAGTAAATGGCTCACGATCATCATGGGTGTGTGACAAGACTGATGTCCCTCTGGTTTTTCATATATATATATATATATATATATACACAGTAAGACCTCACTATAACGGACTAATTGGGGCTCAGGCCAGTCCGAAATATGCGATTTTCCGATAAAAGCGACATCCGGACTTACCCCTGCTAATCCGGACTTTTTCCGATATACCAGACATTAGTCTGGATTGCATCAGTGGTTTTCACCACCATTGCAATATTGTACTGTGTTATACCTTCACTACATTAATCAAATGGTATAATAATACTGTACTGTGCACTGAAAAACATGTCTTTTACTTGTCTTATTGTGGTGAACATAGCTGAAGTTGTCAGGCAGTCCGGACTACTTTCTGGCTGTATCAGACTTTTTCCGATATATAGGAGTTTAGTCCGGTAGCTCCTCGAGTCCAATAAAAGTGAATTCCGGTCTACTGAAGTCCGTTATATCGAGGTTTTACTGTATATAGGGAAAGGGTGATGAGAGAAGTAAAAACACGAGTATTGGAGAGAGAGATGGTGTTGGTAGTTAATGGTGATGGTTGGAATATCTCTGCTGTATGCTGATGATGCAGTGCTACTTGCAAATGCCAGACAAAAGCTTGGTAGACTGTGCAGAGTTTTGCTGATGTCTGTGAGCATCGTGCCTTGAGAGTAATTGTAGAAAAGAGTATAGTGATGGTAATGGAGAGAGAAGTGACTCCCACTATGATGTTAAAGTGAATGGAGAGAGACTGGAATTGATGACAGAGTTCAAATACCTGGGTACAGTGATAGAAAAGAGAGGAAAATGTGCAAAAGAAGTGGAAAGGAAAGTGACACAAGGAAGGAAGGTAGCCGTGTTTTTTTTTTTTTTTTTAAATGCAAGGAAGAAGGAACCAAAGGCCACAGGCCCGCACACTGTTCCTTCCAAGAAAAAGCAAAAACAATACAAAAGAGAGCCAAATTCAAGATCCGTTCAATTCGAGATGCCTGGACACACTGCGTTTGAAAGACTGGAGATCATAGGAAGTAGGAAATACAGACAGAGGAAGACAGTTCCAGAGTTGACCAGTTGCATAAATGAAGGACTGGGAGTAACAGTTAACTCTTGCATTAGAGAGTTGGAATGAAAAGGGATGAGAGTTTGTTGCTAGACGGGTACTACGTGCCCGTCGTAGAGGTGGAGGGATGCAAGCAGACAGTTCAGAGGAACAGTGACCATTGAAGTAGCGATAGAAGAGAGATAAAGATGCAACAGCGCGGCGAAGAG
>JAGKTI010005406.1:0-27457 GCA_018397915.1 Birgus latro | reverse complement strand
TCTCTGAAGTCACGTGAGAGGGCTTCAAGCACCATGATAAACAACAAGGGACTCAAAACTGACCCCTGATGCACACCAACATTCACGGGAAACTCATCACTCAAAGCTCCATTCACCCTTACCTGAGTGTGAGCACCCACGTACATGGCCATAACCACCCTAACCAGCCACTCTTCCAACCCTAGCTTTCTCATTGCCCACTTCACCACCTCTCTAGGGACTCTGTCAAAGGCCTTTTCCAAATCAACAAAAACAAAATACAATTCCCTTTTCTTGCCAATATATTTTTCCTGAAGCTGTCGAACAATGAATATGGCATCAGTGGTCCCCCTGCCTGGCATAAACCCAAACTGCATCTCATTGATATTCACTCTTTCTCTAATCATACCTTCTAGAACTCTCTCCATTACTTTCATTATCTGATCTAAGAGCTTTATATCTAATTAAATGTGTGATATACGTTATGACTGCTACCTGTAGAGTCGGTCTGCCAGTTTCCCCTAAAGTAACACTGTCAACTTCATAGAAAACATTGTGACATAACAGAACACTGCCTTGATCTATAACAACTGCCTGTATGCAAGTTTTATGTAGTTTACAGTGGACTTTAGGACAGATGTGTGGCTCCCTTTAGTTAGGCAAAATTATCTGGCCAGCAAGAACAAAATAAGGCAATAGTGACAAACAACAATGAGTTCAACACCTGAAAGTACCCTTCTGTGGGCTCCTCCTGGGTGGGGTCAATATGTGAAAGTTGGATGGGGAACCATGGCAGCATCTGAGCATCCCTGGTTAAGCTATCCACTGCCCCACTCTCGACATAGTTCCGTGTCACCTCCTCCCCTTCATCCGTATCCTGAGATGGAAAAAGGCTGGAATGTGTTAAAGTAGAAAATCTTACCTTGTACATGTTTTTTCTTTCCTTTTTCTTTTTTAAAACTGGCAACTACTGTACTATGCCACACTGCATTATGAATTATGATCCTTGTAGACTGCTGCATACATAAACCATACCAACAACCTGAATTATGTATTATTTCTAACTGACTAGGAGAGATTTCACTCTTCATCAGTGTTAAAATGTTGCACTGTAGAAATAACAATAATAAAAGAAGAAAAATCCTATAGCCTATTGCAGTTTAGAAAGAAATGCAGTGTACAATACGGCCAGCCCTCAATAAGTTTAAGGCTCTGGTTGTATGCTGGCAAAATGGAAGTTTAATGAAACTTTAAGCTTTACATGCTTCTAGCTCATTATTTAAGAGTTGAAAGCAATGAAAATACTCACTGCTAGCTTTAAAAAACTTTACAATTAAACTCATGTAACTTTAAGTGGGGAATAGGATTATTAGCATCTTAATATTGAAACAGCCCATTGAAACAACTTTAAGCATGAGTTAAATGTACAATGATGGACACTGTAAAATGATGGAAAAACAAACATATCTGTCTTTTACCTGAATAGGAAAGAGGAGGGAGTAGCAGCATTCATGTGGAGAGAAGTAAAATGGGACAACACCGAAGTTTGGCTCACCACAGTGCTGGATACGAGCACCAAACTCATCCATGATGTACCACACCGGCAGGGAGTCCTCAGGGTTCTTTCCAGCTGTGTTGGAAAAATTCTGCTATAAACAATGTCATAATCGGGAACATACTTGCTTACACCAATGAAATATTCAGTACTGAACTGTGATATCTGCTAGAAGATATATTTTTTTTCATGGACTGAACTGAATCTGGCAGACAACCTACCAATACTGTAGGTAGCATTAAACTTCCACATCTTCTGGAGGACACTGTCTATGAAGCGGTCACGATCACTGTGTTCACTGGGTATGTCCATGAGGGATACCATGCGCTCCAGCAAGCCAGGGATGTTGTTGAGGCACTGCCTGGCCTCATGGGCTCGGTACGTCCATGCATGATCAATCAGAAAAATGCTGACGGGAATGTAAAAAATAAGCTATACAGGCAGTCCAAATCAGACTCCCAAAATCAGATGACTTATTTTTCATTTCATTCTTGTTGCAACGTACTTCCAGATGACTATCCTCAGACTGGGAAGAACTCCAATTCAAAAAGTCTAACCAAAGGTGAATATAGCTGTCTGATAACAGCATACATCAACATGAGGCAACCCCATACAAAACTAAATTAGCTGCAAATGACAATTACGAACATTTTGGCACAGCACCATATGTTCTGAACACATTCCTTAATACAAACTTATAATTACCAAAAAATAGCAAACCAACAAAACACATTGGCATAAATCCTCAAAGTACTGCTTGACACTACCGAGTTATAGCTGCTACCATGGGTTTGAAATCAGCAAGTGAAGTATCCTGTCTCTGCAGAGTTAACCGCAATTGAAAATAATAACACAACAGACATTCTGATATCCCATATGGCTATATCCTGTCATCTAAACTCTTCAATTTGGTCTGCAATATTAGCTGTAGCTGTCTCTTGCAAAATGAAAAAATATTCTACAAACTATGAAAAAATATGAACCTACTTTTCTGGGTCATCAGCCCTGATTCCACCAGGTTTAATGACAATCACTTCCCACAGTGAATCGCCTTCTTCCCTCTCTTCCTCAGAATATGTAAGTTGGCACAGTTGAAAACTTTCACCAGCATCATAAACCTGCAATTTATGACTGAAATAATAACACACATTCACTGCTGTATGTATGCAGTTTTATATGCAACTGAACTTCCACAGGCCTATGGTTCCTCAATACTTAAATAAAATGCACTATTCTTTTGCTTTTTACCCTGGCCTAAAACGGCCATCTCTCTATCTTCAACACTCCGCTGTTACAACGGATCAACACTAGAATATGATGCTGGTACTGCAGAAGAGCTGTGAAAAGGATGTAAAGCACAGCAGTATCTTGTGTCACCACTGTGCTATGTGAAATAAGCAGCAGAAGATAAAAACTCTGTATCATGTGAAAGAACTATGGGCAGATATAACTTTAAGGAGGCTACAAGCTTTCCTTAAATATCTGACATTTATGATACATACTAGCTATCTGGTTTTCTCAAGAAATGTTAAGGATGTATATTAGCAAAGTATCCATTATTTAAACACCCCTATCATATAAATCGTACCTATTTGATCATAAAAGTACTTTACAGCATTCAACATTTACCCCTCCATGCCATAAAGACATAACACCTTCAAAAATCCCACTCTGGTCATGTTATACTCTCTGTGCAGATCCACAAATGCCATACACATCACAGTACATCAAACATGCATTTTCCACTATGAGCCTTACTGCAAACAGCTGACCTATACAGAACGACTCTGTTCACTACACACTAGACATTCCGATATCTCCCTTACCTTCTCTCTTATTTCACGTACTATTTCTACAGCACTCTGCAGGCTTACTCCAAGATCATTTTTGCATTCACATCAGCCATGTTTATTTCTGTACAAAAGCATATTCACAATCTACTTCAAACCCCTTGGAATAATAATGTATAAAAAACAAGAACCACTGCAACCTGCACTCTAAAATATTCATATTCAGTACACTGTCTAGTCGTATTTTTAGTCTCACTTTACATGTATACTGTATATGGAAAACATATGTAGCAAACTCACACACTGCAATTTATATATGGAAAATGCATTGAAAAACCTCACTTAAACTCAACCAAATATGATGGTACTGTACTGTATAACTTAAGAACACTTACTTGTTTTAAAAGTTTCCTGAAGAGAGCCGGCCAGAATATCTGAGGAACCCCTGATGACTCAAGTTGCACCCTGTGAGACTCGAGTATTGATTTCTCTACTCCATTGATGTCACCCATGATGCCACACTAATGAGGTGACTAAAAATCTTGAGTAATGATCAGTGGATGTTTCCTTCAGAGTTAATTCACTCGTGATAATGTACAACTGCTTATCTTTATGTTGACTTACACTCTTTTAACTGGTTTTCCTCCCCTTGATTCCTTGTCACAAACCTGTTGTAAAAACATATTCAGTTAGGAACTATAAAACCAATATGCTTCTGTACAACATGCATAATCATTAGTTTTAGTACCAACAGATTCAGAGCAAAAATCAAGTAAAGGGAATCCATATAGGTGAGGTATGTGTTCCAAAATCTCACAAATTTCTCCATACAGCTGGTAAGTTACTATACACTGGGGCTAACGGGAAAACTTTGGCATACTTTACTTCAGCACAGAATCACAATGACAGCTAGACTCATTAAAAAATATTCTGAGATATTCTTGCAAATGATTTTTTTCTTGAGATATTTTGTACAATGGAAGTGTACTAAACAATATTATAAAGAGGAAATCTTTAAGAGTTTATTTCCGAGGACTGGTTGGGGTTTCTTTTCATACAATGCCACTCGGGTGTTTGGCACTGAATTTTTGGACTGCACAGCCTAGCCCTGGGCACCTATTTTCCTGATGGGGTAATCATGGATGGGATCCTGTATTAGAAATTCCCCATGAATTCATTATAAACACACGAAAAAAATATTCCTATAATTATATGCAACTGTATATTCAAGAAACGCATCTTTTATTCACAAGATTATGAAAGCACAGGTATCTATCTCTTTTTTACTGAACACTTCCTTCACCACAATGTACATCCCTATACTTTACCAACCTCATTATCATACAATATTACACATTTATAAGGTTTAAGATGCCAAGGTCTGGATACAAAAGTCAATCATTAAAATATTGTATACCTAGGGTAACATCTAGGGTAATACATAGGGTAACACTTGAAGGGAGATAAGTGTGGTAACCTGGATGATGCAATGGCCTTGTATCCCACTATAGTGGGTGAATACCACCCACAGGCTCAAAGGCCTGAGTTACAGAGATAAGCACTATAACTAATGTCCCATGGAGTATGTTCCTACATTAATTTTCTCTAATAAGCATTTTCTACATCTCAGATATACTTCTCATAAATCGCATTTCTACTGCCCTCGCTAAACACCTAATACTCATGTCATCACCACAAATATAAAGTACCGTACTAACATTAGGGTATAGGTGCCAAAATTTGGTTATATGGTTACCAAGCAGCATAGTTACCATATAACCAAATTTTGGCACCTGGTACTTTAGAGAGTCATTATTGTGCTCCAATCAGATTGAGCCGGTGAAGGTTTATATCCAAGAGATGGTTGGGGTTTATTGCTCATGTAATGCCACTCAGGGATGAGTGGGGCTGGTCACTCTTATCTTAAATGTCAGGACCAACTGCCTAGCCCTGGGCTCCTACACTCCTCATGAGGCAATGTAGGATTGGATGATGGATGGATGAATTACAAACTTTTCAAAACAAGTGTGACATAAACAAGTACTAAGTATGAAGAAAATGACACCTTCACACAGGATATAACTAGCTGAAACTGACAATTCTATCTATCTAGAGCCAGATGCCATAATCCTGTAAAGGGTGACCGTTTGTCTTTGAGTTTTGTAGTCGTTTTACGGGGAGGGGCACCAACCCACTTGCTGACATGAAGAGAACACGTATGGGTTGGTTATATGATTACCACCCAGTGATGTAAATGGTCTCCTGGTTCACAGGAAATGATCAGGCTTGTCACTCAATGTAAAGCCACCTGAAAAGGACAGAGAAGTAATAAAAAGTGACAGGAAAGATGGGAGAAACAGGAAAAGATGAGGGTAGACACAGAAAGAGAATGATAAAGGTGAAGGAAGAAGTAGGTGGCACTACATCATGTGAGTGGATGATGGTTGCCATCACTATCAGGTCATTATAGCAAATTCAAAGACTGTCAGTGGAGTGGTTTCAGTCAAATTGTTAAAGAACTTGTCTGCTGTTTGAAAGGGTAAAAGTCCAGTACCAAGATATGGAGCAAGTAACAGTTTAATTATCTAAATTCTACACTACCGAGCTTCCACAAGACCCATCCACATGTCACAAAATACCACCACCACATGTCTTGAATAAAACAGCCCTTGCATGTACAGTATTCAGTATGGATATTGGGTAACAGCACCTAAATGGTGACACATTAAGGTGTATGGTATATATGAGGACTGTTAAGCCTCTGGGAATGATCTATGAAATCTATGACTTGCCAGACAAATAAAAAATGTATAATCAATGAGATGTCGTGTCATTCCCACATCACACTGCATTTACAAAATGACAGTATATTGTGATTATTGCACATGCTTTGATATGTTCAAAGCTTCTGTCTCAGTCATACCATTAATTGTATTGTATTGGCCTACTTCTGAATTAATCAATATCCATATACAGTACAGATGATATTTTAAACCATGGAATACTGTACACCAAAGATAAGGGAAAATAATCTGTGATACATGGGTAGTTTTATTATGAAATCAGATAAAAAATATACATCATCTATTAATCCAGTCCAAGCATTTATACTATCAGCTGGATTTCTATCTATCTATCTATCTATTGCCAGACACCTCAATCCCGAACAGGGTGGCCACAAACAAATCGCCTCCATGTCACTCTGTCCCCTGCCATTTCACTACCACGCTCCCAACTCACACCCCCTTCTCTCATATACCTCTCCACTCCATCCCTCCATCTCATCCTCGGCCTCTCCCTCCCTCTCGCCCCCTCCACCTCACTCACATACACTCTCCTCGTCAATCTTTCACTCTCCACATGCCCAAACCACCTTAACGTGTTTCTCCTAACGCTTCCCATCACGTCCTCAACCACACCACAACGCTCCTTCACTTCCTCATTTGTTAGTCTGTCTCTCTATGTGACTCCACATACTCCTCTCAAATAACTCATTTCCACTGCTCTCACTCTTGACTTCTGTCCTTCCAACAGGGTCCAAGCTTCACTTCCATATGTCAGAGTTGGTATCACAATACTTTCATGTAACAACTTTTTCACTTCCATGCTCACCTCCCTGTTTCTTATCACTGCTTTCAACGAACCAGCAACGTTCCTTCCCTGCTGTACCCTTTCGAGCACTTCACCCTCCAGACTACCATCCTTACTCATCACACTGCCCAAGTACTTAAATTCACTCACATTCTCCATACCCTTCCCATCCAATCTCACTATACACTCACTGGCTTCACTTCTCTCGAAGACCATCACTTTACTCTTCCCGACATTCACCTTTAGATTCCGTTTCTTACACACTCTCCCAAACTCATCTACCAAGCCTTGCAGCTCCCCTTCGTCTCCACTCAACAACACAGTATCATCTGCAAACAACAGTACAGGGAGTTTCCAAACACTGCCCTCTCTCACTAGGGCTGCTCCAACATCCACTGCCCGACCTTGTATCTCTTTTATAACCCCATCCATATACAGATTGAACAACCATGGAGACATGACACATCCTTGTTTCAATCCAACCTTCAAATGGAAAGATTCACTCAGTTTGCCATCCACACGCACTGCAGCCTTAGCACCCTCATACATACTCTTCACTGCCTTCAACAACTTCCCATCCACTCCATACATTCTTAATACCTTCCACAAACCTTGTTTATCCACCCTGTCATATGCTTTCTCCAGATCCATGAAGGCTGGATTTCAATTACAGTAAAATCTCAATATAACGGACTTCAATAGACCGGAATTTGCTTTTATCAGAATCAAGGAGCTAACGGACTAAGTCTAGTAGCCAGAAGCAGTCCGGACTGCCTGACCACTTCAGCTATGTTCACCACAATAAGGTAAATAAAAGACATGTTTACCAGTCTACAGTACAGTATTATTATAAATATTATACCATTTGATTAATGTAGTGAAGTTATAACACAGTACAGTACCACAATGGTAGTCAACAGTTTAAAAACCGTTCATGCAATCCGGACTAATGTCTGATATAACGGAAAAAGTCTGGATTAGCAGGGAGAAGTCCGGATGTTGCTTTTATCGGAAATCCGCATTTTTCAGAATGGTTTGGGCCCCAATTAGTCCGTTATAGTGAGGTCTTACTGTACTGCAAGATTAAATATAATTATTTATAAATTACCTGATATAATTTCATTCACTCAGTATAGCATTAATGACCTTATGTACACTTAACAAATATTTCAGCTTAGCCTCCTCTAAAATCACAAGAGGGAAGGGCATTACCGTACTGAACAACCCCATCACTAACCCCAAATTACTATACTCTTTAAGGATCAGAGTTCTGCAAACTGAGAAACAATGCTGACTATCCAAAGTTATTCTTACTTTATAAATAGCTATCCCTGTTTAAAAACATGTTTCCACTTTTCCAGCAGTTTCACAATTTCACTGGCTTACTGTATTACCACAACCTTTCTAAACGTTTCTACATATTCTGATGTACATTTTAATACTGATTTTGCAACAAATATACAGTATTTTCATCTCTCACAGCTCTGGCCAACACTGATTAAGAATGCCAATGGCCTATTCCTGCTTAGTACAACAATAAATAAATAAAATAAAAACTTCTCTGTTGCAGCAGAGATATGTTTACCATAATCATCCCCTGTTTGGAAGGTCTCTCTGAAATGATACACTGAGAAAATGATAATGATTTTTGATGCTTAACTTCTATCATGATTCAAAGTACTGTACTCATTTACTAAATTGATGGAGCCAGTGAGCAACATAAGCTACCCGTGCAAGCAACACATCCTACAGCAAAGAGACATTTCCTGATGCACCAGTATCAATACTTATCTTTTGTGATCATTACATTTCACAGAATCATTTGCTAAATTTTTAGAAGTCATAACAGACCTATGGTATTCCTTATAAGAAGAGAAAAGAGCTCTCTATGGGATGAAAATGGGGATGATTTTACAAGGTCTACTCTGATTTCAAAAGTACCTGATCTTTCCTTTGTATATGTAGTACTACACTAACAGGTCTACGTGTCAGTTAAAGGGATGGAAACTGTTACACAGTGTAGTGAATGGATATGCTGGATTTTAGCATACTCTAATACTGTATAAAAAACTATAAGAGAGGATGGAGGATGACATTTGGGTGCAGTAGTGAATGGATATGCTGGATTTTAGCATACTCTAATACTGTATAAAAAGCTATAAGAGAGGATGGAGGATGACATTTGGGTGCAGATGATAAGTATGAATGTCAGGGGCAGAGCTGTAAAAGGCAGACCAAAAAATAACTAGGATGAAGTCACAGTGTGACCTAAGGGATAAGGGACTGAATAGGGAGGCTGCCAGAGATTAAGCAGCATGGAGTGTGGCCATTAGGTGACCAAGACCAATGCATGCACGCATGTTGGAGCCTTTATAAACGATACAAATGATATGAGAGTACCACTTACAAGAAGCAAGATCATTTTTGCATTCAAGTTACCCAGTACTGTGCTGACTATAAATGATACTAGCAGTAGAGCATCTAAAAATGTTCCCTCAGAAGTAATATGCTGTACATCATACTTCAAATTAAGATGAAATTCTATTTGCAATATCTGTCATCAAATGCAAATTATTCAATAATCAATACAATCATATAACAAACTAAAAATAATGTTTTGTCATGTGTGCTGGCACAAAAATTTGTGACACAAAGTGAGTTTTCAGACAATAAAAATCACCTTGCAAGATCCCTTCTTTTTACAGAGGGATAGTGGAAACACACTTGAGGGTTCACTCCATGGTGTAACAGGTTACAGTATGTGAGTGCAATACATCACAGCTGCATTTACTTATGTTGTCAGAATCATCATCATCCCGGCATTTTTTCCATCTACAGCTGGGGCAAGGTATTGTTCAGGCAACAAAGTAGGAGACAGCGCAAGAGAGGGAGAACGATAACGTAGTGGAAAGAAGAACAAGATCACCAAGTACGACTATTCCTTCGCTTGATATATTTTCATATATCAATAATTACAAACAGTTCATGTTGATCATCATTATCATAAATCTGCATACTTGCATAAGTTATGGCTTTCACTTCAGTGCCTTGGGGATGTTTATCTAAACTGAATTCTTCTCCATAGAGAGTTGCTTTTATTCTGAACTCCTCCTTATTAAACTCAGTTATAACAACTTTACGAGCAATGAAAAATGGTTCAGCTGAAAACAAAAACAGACACTCATCAAGGAAGTGAAAGAGAAGACCCTCCATATCATCTCCACTGGCCTCCAGCTCCTGTTTCTCGATGATCTCCACAGTGTCTATTTCTGTCATGTAACCATACATGGCCACCGCCACCTGCTCAAATGCTTCTGTGAGGGTGTCTCCCCAAGCATGAAGTTGAACATCTGCTGTGTGATCCAGATATTCGTACTTGCAGGAAGGTAATGCAAGTTCTTCAGGTGTGAATTCCACATTACCATCACTCCCAGGTTCTTCATGTGTGGAGTCCATTCTGTCCTGTGTAAGACACCAGTACCATATGAGCTACTAAAATTACCAGTACCATATGAGCTACTAAAATTACCAGTACCATTACTGTTCATGACAAATGCTGTCACACATTTTAGCTCTTACTCATAACCTATGCTTGAATGATAGCTCTGATGATGTACAGTATTTATCACCACCTCATTAAACGTACTGTATTGATACACAATGCACTAACGACGGTTTTGTCCTTTTGTTTAAGAAAAAAAAAAATCCATTACAAACTGATAATATTCAGTAAATCCTTTTGCCCAAGCATAAAATTTAGCAAAGGGAAGATAACTTGTGTACATTCTGCAGACACCCTAAACACAATAAGCTTACTCATACACAAAGTAAATAGTCTCACCTTATATGCATGTGTGGTAGTTGACATAATCTTATTTTCAGCTCTTTACAAAAAGGTTAACTGGGTTTCCAGGGAATTTCCAAATTTTTGCTGAGAATCCAGCATGGGCTCAAAACCAGGGCAAGGTGACTAGGCTACCGTAGGTCACACCTTCACATGTCAATGCCTGGAAACTGACACTAAATATCTGCACTCATTACATGCTATGGCTGTCTCATTCAGGACTAGAGTGGTGGTATTATAGTCGCAGCACATGACTCAGAGGTTGTCATTATCGTACCCTGACAACCTACCATTCAAATGTGCGTCCGATTTTGTACCATATTATATACGAATCATATTATACATGTTAAGGTGGTTTGGGCATGTGGAGAGGATGGAGAGTGAAAGATTGCCGAGGAGAGTGTATGTGAGTGAGGTGGAGGGGCGAGAGGGAGGGGGAGGCCGAGGATGAGATGGAGGGATGGAGTGGAGAGGTATATGAGAGAGGGGGGTGTGAGTTGGGAGCGTGGTAGTGAAATGGCAGGGGACAGAGTGACATGGAGGCGATTTGTTTGTGGCCACCCCGTTCGGGGTTGAGGCATCTGGCAATAGATAGATAGATATTATTATGCACGAATATATTATACACGAATATTATTATACATGAACATATAATATATGAATCACATGCATCTCATATTATACACAAAATCAGAGGCACTTTAGAATGGTAGGTTGCCATGGCACAATAACAACAACCTCAGAGTCACGTGCCGTGACTATTGTAGTTTTTAGAACATCACTGGGTCTTGTGGATCCTTCAAGACTGTTTAACTTAAATTCAAGTTTCCAAACTGTTCACTACCACTTAAAATTAAGGAATGTTCTTATATTCTTTACATCAGAAATCAAAAGAATGGAATATTCACAAGTCTTAGAGGGTCACTGATAAAGGATATGTGGCAGACTAACCCTATGTCCTAATTCTTACCTAAAAGATGGAGAGATAACAGCCTTCTATCCAAGTAGACTGCAAAAAGTGCATCAGTCCATCATTAAATTTCCTTTGTTGCTATTCCACACTTCCGTGTGCCACACTGGCAAGCCAGCAACCAGTGATTTTATGCCAGGTTTGAGTCAGGTTAATTATTAAAATATAGTACCTGTAACAAAATTTGCCAATTTGGATTACGTGGCTGTCCAGCATTAAGTTCAGACAAGTTTTGGTGGTTAATGACCCGAGGGGTCTCGACACATGCGGCACAGGCACCACACATGTAACATAACTTAGAAATTGGTTTGGATCGAGGAACTTGGCTTGATATTTTCCTTTTCTTATGAGCCTTTGTGTGTGTATGTGACTGTTTTCTGTGCTTTACCCTACTTCACTCACTGGAGGGGGGCAAAGGGGGTTAATAACTCAAAAATGTGTGATCTGCAGTACAAATAAATTTAAAATCATACAAAACACTGAAATCTTTAGGGAAAAAAAGAAAAAAACAAGTCTCAATTTGATATTTATCTCTGAATATAAATTAACCTTTTATTTATCTTCACAATAAATATGACATAAATCCCATAAGACAGGTGAATTTTGTTGAATACTCTCAGGTGGAAGAAAATCTTGAAACTTCCTTTCGACAATATACACATGTCACCTTCTACTGCCATTTTTACTTAATACTTAATAGTTGCAACTGCACTTTGTAATATTAAGTAGATAAGGAGTGGGAGTGGGGGTAATTCAGCTATTAGCTCTGTTATTGAATCTATGTCCACACTATAGTAAATTAGGCTGTTAGGGTACCTTAAGTTAGATTAAATTAGGTCAGATTAGGTTAGGTTGGATGCAATGAAAGGCTGTGATGGGAGCTGGAATAAACCGTTTCTGCCATGCTCCACCCACCCAAACCCCACTCCCAATCATCTAGTACTAAAAAGTGTATTTGCAACAATTACGTATTTAGTAAAAACGGCAGTAGAAGGTGAGATGTGTATACTGTCAAAAGAAAATTTAAGAATTCCATGGTTGTGCGAAAGTGCAGTGACCGAAAAAAATCGAGTTCAGTTACATAATACATGACACCCAATATTAGAGTTAAGGCAACACTTTACAGGTGACCATGTACAATGTAAACTGATTAACAATCTCAACCTTTTGGAGCTATTATATTTTAATATTAAGCCTAAATTAATGAGTACTCACTTCAATGACGTTTCGGTTGGTGATGACTTGCTGTCCAAGTGTTCCAGATGACTGCACTGGCGTCTTTGCCTCCTTCGCAGTTGGCTGAGTGAAATTCCTTTTACGTGGTGCAAATGCGCTATACTGTGGCGCAATACCACTCTGTCACCCACCAAAAACCTCATGCGCTGGGTTACCTCACCCGAGGCCGAGTCACCTGTGTGTGTTTACCTCAGGCAAACGGGATTGCATTACGAGATCCGACTCCGTCCGATTAGTCATGTTTTCAAAAAGCCGTATGCCCTCTGATATTGAGTTTTCACACAAAAGGTTAATGATGAGAGATGTTGATATGTATGTGTTTATGTGAGATAATACCGATACTTGAAAATATCCGAGAGAAAAGAACCAAAGGTCTACGAAGCTTTCCATTCCGAAGGAAATTTGAGTAAAAAAAACGGGGGGGGGGGAGGATGGTTCCTTTCGATGAGCATAAGCTATAGTAGTGGGAAAGACTGCGTGAGATGTAAGTTAGATTTGTGACTACTTCCTAGTTAGCTTTGATTTATTTAATGTCTAACACTGAAGTCCTGAAAATGCATATTCCATTCCTTGAGGTGGTCCTACCATGTGCCTTACATCTTCACATGTCACCACTTTGGCATCAGTACCCATAATCCATGCTGGGGCTGTCTCATTTAGGACTGGTGTGGTGGTACTGTGGGGAGGGGGGGTTGCTTCCGTCAGTGCGCATTGTGCAATAGCAAAGTCTTGTTTAACAAAATGCAGATAAAAAGACTGCTGCCTGTCCCAGACTAACACTGAACTCCTCTCTGCCATCAGATTACTTCTCAAACCACCTGGCCATCACACAGCCAGATGAGTAGTTTCAGGACAGTAAAGACTTGTATCCCAACTGTTAATTTTTCCCAGTAACAGAAATTGGTCTCATTAGGACTCATCATCATCATCCGGACCTCCTTTCCCACCCTAGGGCAGGGCGAGGAGTAGCAATGTCCGGACAGTCAAGTTTGCCCAATAAGCAACACTACCATTCACTCATCATTCAAGCCCTCAAAATCCTGGCTGCAACTGATAGGTCAAAAAATTTTACCACATTCCATAGCTTCACATAAACCTATTTGATAGAGGCAATCCAAATACTGGCAAGTTAATAAAGGGTACCAAATCCCTGGTCATGCACTTCTCTGCACAAAATTCATCCAGCCAGCTCAATCTCTTGTCAGTCCCTAAGCCTCACCAACTTCCATACCTCTTCCTCACACACTCATCCACCATATCCCTCCACCTTCATCTTGGCCCACCTCGCCCCCTCCCTGCTTCAAATTCGCTCTGATATACCCTTTTCACCACTCTGTTGCCATCCATTCTGTCCACATGACCATACCATCTCAGTACACTCTTTTCGAGTCTGGTGTCCACCGACTTCCTTACTCTGCATCTTTCACAAATCACATTATTCCATATCTTATACACTCTCTGTACTCCACATACACTCCTCAGCAGTCCCATCTCCACTGCTTTTACTCTTGACTTTTCATGCCATACCACAGTCTCACATCAGTATAATAAGGTTGGACCTAACACGCTTCATGAAAGCCTTGTGCAGCTGCAACACTCAAGCCTCTGTTTCTTTTCAAGGCCTTCATAGCACCAGCTACTTTCCTTCCTTGTGTCACTCTACTTTCCACTTCTTTTGCTCATTTTCTGTCACCGTACCCATGTACTGTACTTCAACTCTCTCACCAGTTCCAGTCCCTCTTCATTCACTGTAACATCTCAATGGGAGTCACTTTCTCTCTAAATAACCATCACTTTACTCTTTTCTACGTTTACTCTCAGGGCACAACGCTCCCAGACACCTACAAAACTTTGCCCTAGTCTACCAAGCTCTCATCCAGTATTTGCAAGTAGCATTGCATCATCAGGATACAAAAACTTTGAGAAATTCCATCCATCACCATTCATTACCAACACTATCCCTGTCTTCATTACCTGTGTTCTTTCATCACCCCATCCATATATATATTGAACAACCATGGGGACATCATACAACCTTGTCGCACACCCACATTAATCGTGAACCATTCACTTAGGTGCCCATTAACCTTTACACATGCCTCCCTGCCATCATAAAAACTGGCACCTAGCAGCTTACCTTCTACACCGTACATGTGCAAAACCTTCCACAATCCTTTCTTCTGCTTTGTCGTATGCTTTTTCTAAATCAGTGAATGCCATAAACACCTTATAGCCCTTCTAACAAGCCTTCTCCACTCTGTCTCAGCAAATATTTGATCAACACATCCTCTGCCACTCCTAAAGCCATCCTGTTTGTCACTCACTAGGACTTTATAATAATTCTTCCATATACCTTCCCTACAACACTAAATAGACTTATGCCACAATAATTCTTGCACTCACTTCGCCCACCTTAATTTAGTACAGGGGTACAATCACAGCCTTTTTCCACTCTACTGGCATAGTTTCACTCATCCACACCTTACATACCTCCAACAAGCACTTCACTCCATCTCTCCACTGCACTTAATAATCTCTTCATACACCTCATCAACCCTAGCTGCTTTCCCATTTTTCAGCTCCTTCACAGTGTTCTTTACTTCTGCGAGTGTCACGTTTCACTAGTACTGTACTGTACTACCTTCACTTGAAAAAAAAAAAATCACTGCTATTCTATATTTTAATATGACAATGTACACTGGATATCTTTGAAACTCTATTATGTATACAATACTGCACTATGGTATTACACTACACAGAAGTAGGTGATAATGGTAAGTTAACAATAGTTTATACTGTATTCACTTCATAGTTCAATATTTATTCAGTAATCTGGCACCAGTTACAAAACCACATTATACAAGTGAAAAACTATCAAACTTTTTCAACAGATTTCTTACATCTATGCTGGGAACTATATTCCATACAATACGAAAACCTAAATCAGTGACACATTTGTTTCCTTCCAAGGTATCAACATTGAATCAGATGCTATTAGATTTCCAAGTACTGGAGTTAATTTTTTTCTGATAAGGCCTCCATTATCAGTAAAAGTAAATTATGTGTAGTACACTGAACTTTTAAACAATAATTTGTTTTCCTTATTGGCATTATGTAAAAAAAAGTTCACAAGCTTAATACAAATAAACAGGAAAGTTCTATTTAACCCCTTCTACACTGTTAGTGTACATCTTTTACTGGTTTATTCCTCCTACAGTACTTTCTGATGATTTTATTCAACTGTGGCAAAACATGTGGGTGGTGAACATGCTACAAAAAGCTATACATATCTCCTCCACTCTGAAAAATTTCTCTTAAGCTGTATAACTGTTTGGAATAGTCTCTTCCCCTTAAAAAATAAAAAAAAAAATAAAAAAAATAAAAAAAAGGAAGGAGGGGGGGTCACTGGACTGAAGGGGCTACAAGCAACAAGATAACTCATCACAACAAAAATAACAAATGGTCTACACTGAAGAAAATGTCTACTCCTGAGTGTGCTTAATAGCCAGCAGATGTAATGTAGTTTAGTTCTTTTACTCTCACTTGGCCTAGATTTTCACTCTTTCGCAGCTTAATTTACATGGCTCAGTTACAAAAGAAGACAATACTATGGCTCTACATCTTTTCCATTGCACTTCTTCATGACTAGCATCATCTGCTAGTCTATCTGTCTATTGCCAGACGCCTCAATCCCGCACGGGGTGGCCACAAACAAATCGCCTCTATGTCGCTCTGTCCCCCGCCATTTCACCACCCTGCTCCCAACTCACACCCCCCTCTCATGTACATCCCTCCATCTCATCCTCAGCCTCCCCCTCCCTCTTGCCCCCTCCACCTCACTCACATACACTCACCTCGTCAGTCTTTCACTCTCCATCCTCTCCACATGCCCAAACCACCTTAACGTGTTTCTCCTAACACTTCCTATCACGTCCACAACCACACCACAACACTCCTTCACTTCCTCATTTGTTAGTCTGTCTCTCCATGTGACTCCACATGCTCCTCTCAAATTCACTTGACTTATGTCCTTCCAACACGGTCCAAGCTTCACTTCCATATGTAAGAGTTGGTATCACAATACTTGTTAGAGTTGGTATCACAATACTGTCATGTAACAACTTTTTCATTTCCATGCTCACCTCCCTCTTTCTTATCACTGCTTTCAACGAACCAGCAACCTTCCTACCCTGCTGCACCCTTTCGAGCACTTCACCCTCCAGACTTCCATCCTTACTGATCACACTACCCAAGTACTTAAATGCACTCACATTCTCCATATCCTCCCCATCCAATCTCACTGTACATTCACTGGCTTTACTTCTCTCGAAGACCATCACTTTACTCTTCCATACATTCACCTTTAGATTCCATTTCTTACACACTCTCCCAAACTCATCTACCAAGCTTTGCAGCTCCCCTTCGTCTTCGCTCAACAACACAGTATCATCTGCAAACAACAGTACAGAGAGTTTCCACACACTGCCCTCTCTCACTAGGGCCGCTCCAACATCCACTGCCCGACCTTGTATCTCTTTTATAACCCCATCCATGTACAGATTGAACAACCATGGAGACATGACACATCCTTGTTTCAAACCAACCTTCAAATGGAAACATTCACTCAGTTTGCCATTCACACACACTGCAGCCTTAGCACCCTCATACATACTCTTCACTGCCTTCATCAACTTCCCATCCACTCCATATATTCTTAATACTTTCCACAATCCTTGTCTATCCACCCTGTCATATGCTTTCTCCAGATCCATGAAGGCTGCATACAACTTCTTTCCATTATCTAGAAACTTTTCCACAAAGGATCTAAGAATGAATATCTGGTCTACACAACCTCTTCCCTTCCTAAAACCTCCCAGTTCTTCTCCAACTAATTCCTCTGTTATTTCCCTAACTCTGTCAATAAGTATCCTACCATATACTTTTCCTATTACACTGAGAAGGCAAATGCCTATGATTACCACACACAGCTTTTTCCCCTTTTCCTTTGTACAGAGGAATAATTATACCTGACTTCCAATCCTCCGGGACTCTACCCTCCTCCCATGCCAACCTGCACACCTTCCACATCCATTCTATTACTATCTCTCCCCCATGCTTCCAACTCAGTATTCAGAATGGAGAGATGGCAATTTTAGACCAGGTTAGAGTAAAAGTAGTAAAAGAACTTGTGCTTACAACTGAAAGACACAGTACAGGAAAGTGGTGGGTTTGCAGTCACCTTCAGTATCTCAGTTTTAATAAATGGCAGTTAATTCCCTCAATGTACAATATACTACATAAAAAGTAACTTAAATATCTCATCACCTTCTATGAAAAAAAAAAAAAAAAACAGATTTGGCTTAGTGGCATTGCAGACATATCACAGGCCTCTTGGTGATTAAAGACTGGGAGGGACTATGGAACCCATAATCTGTTTAATGTTCCTGGCAAAGCAGCAACACCATCTCTTCAGCTGACTCGCTGATATTACTGCAGGGAAGACAATGCTCCTGTCCTCTTCATATCCTTATATTTGGCTTTAGTGTTATGATCAACCTTGTATCATCCAATCACGTCTCAGTATTTAAGTTGAGTGACATGTGAAGTTTTGTTTAGTCAGAATAAACAAATTAGTGAAAAGTGCCCTGGCTCTCTGAAGTCACCGACATGACTAACCCTCTTCACTGGTATACTCAACACTTTTCAACCTAGGTATGGATGAGAATTCAAATATTAGTTTTCATATTAGATAAGTAATTTACATTTCATCACAAAAACTTAACTCACTTAAAACACAACAATAATTTACTGCACTCAAAATATATGCTAAAATCTGAAGAAGACATAAAAAAATAATAGCCAAAGCTTAAAACAAATGGAGTTGAGAGATATATGGTATATGAAGGAAGGGGGAGTGAGCTGGGGGGAGGGTAGGCAAATGGTGGGTGACAGAGCGACTTGGAGGCGTTTTGTCTGCAGCCACCCTGTGCGGGATTAGGGCGTTGTTGTTTTTTTTTCTTTTCATTTCAAGGAAGAAGGAACCAAAGGCCTGGGGCCCGCAACAAGTTCCTTCCAAGAATAAACAAAAACAACACAAAAGAGAGCCAAATTCAAGATCCGTTCATTTCACGATGCCTGGACACACTGCATTTGAAAGACTGGAGATTATAGGAAGTAGGAAATACAGACAGAGGAAGACAGTTCCAGAGTTGACCAGTTGCATAAATGAAGGACTGGGAGTAACGGTTAACTCTTGCATTAGAGAGTTGGACAGAAAAGGGATGAGAGGTTGTTGCTAGATGGGTACTATGTGCCTGTCGTAGAGATGGAGGGATGCAAGTAGATAGTTCAGAGGAACAGTGGCCATTGAAGTAGCGATAGAAAAGAGATAAAGATGCAACAGTGCGGCGAAGAGACAGAGGTTGAAGGGAGCTAGTAAGAGGAGGAGACTTAATGAGACGAAAAGCCTCTGACTCCACCCTACTGAGAAGGGCTGTATGTGGGGATCCTCCCCACACATGAGAGTTGTACTCCAAACAGGGGCGAATAAAACCCGTGTATAAAGTCAACATCTGTGTAGGGGTAAAGAAGGTTCGGAGTCGGCTTAGCAAACCTAATCTCTCGGAAGCAGATTTCACAAGAGATGTAACATGTTCTTTCCAAGATAAATCCCGAGTGAATGAAACTCCAAGCATGTTCAAGGATGATGTAGGAACGAGCTGGACATTATTAAACATCAGTGGGTACTCCTGTGGAAGATTTTATCTGGTTGATAGGTGAAAGAACTGAGTCTTTGATGCATTAAAAACAACAAGATTATTTTAGACAGATAAAACAAATAGTACAGCAGTTAGCACTACCATTACTGACTAACAAGAAGTCACTTGCAAAAAATTATAACAGAAACAAATAAATAACACATCTAGAGTGATTTAACCATGAAATTTGAGGGCTATTGCATCTTACAAATAAAGTCTAAAACTTAAATGGTAATAAACAAACTAATACAGGTACATAAAGAAATACAGTTTCTCCAAACCTCTCCCCAGTCACAGATCAGGTTTGTCTATACCTCTACCCAACTGCCTCTCTTTTACTAGCATCAACTGTAAGACTAATCTTGTTTAACAAGAGACAAATATTACATTATTACTAAGTGGAACAACATACATTTCACTACCTATGGTGCTCTAGTCCCATCAATCCAACACTAAAGTTCAAACCCAGTCTGTATAAATGCTAGAGGTCTTTCAAGCTGAACAGTATTCCTTCTACATACAGTGAATGTTACTTACCACTCTTAACCTACCGCATGTATGAGTAGTAGAGATTTCTCTGAAGATGTATTAGATTATCTAGGGATACCCAAAATAAAACATGAGAGTGTAACATCACTCCTGCCTAGGATATATGAGATAGAGTTAACCCTCTGAGAAGCAGACACTGTAAAGATGAATAAAGTCAAATGGTGCAAGCCAAAATGAAATATCAAAGAATGACACCATTGTGAAATTGCTAATGACTGGCTTCCTCAGTTTATGTTTTTGTTTGCATGTAGAATTTGTCCTCAGTAGAAGTCAGTGTTGTTTTCCAAAGTATTACAGCTGATTGCATACAACTGTTATTGTAAACTGAGGAAAACTGGCAAATCAGATTCATACGTAATAATGCAACTATGACAAGCAATTTTCGTCCACATTACTGAAGCCATAATGTGATAAAAATGAACTTCCAAAATACATATCAAGAAGGCTGTACTGTAGAATATTCTCTTTGTGCCTCATTCATTATCATCATTATCATCATCCAGACCTCCTTTCCCACCCTAGGGCAGGGTGAGGAGTAGCAACATCCAGACAGCCCAAGTTGCCCAATCCAATGGGCCACGCTTCCACTCACTCACAATTCAAGTCCACCGAACCCTGGCTCTATCTGATACGCCAAAAACATTCACCACATTCTGTAACTTCATATAAACGTATCCAATAGAGTTTCAAGTGTGTCTAAATGATGGTAGTAAAACATGCTTCACTTAATATTGGACTAAAATATATGGACAACAAAAAAGTATTATCCAAATGATTGGTGGTTTCACAACGAGTTCTGTTACTGTCTGCATATTTTTGTAGCAGCTGTGGCTCAGTGGGTTAGAGCGGTCCAATTTGGCCATAGGGTCGGAGGATCAAATCCACCCAAGGGTCATTGGTAGACATCAGGAAGGGCATCCGGTCATAAAATGCTACATGCTCCAATCCAAAAGTCCTCTATCCAGGGGCAACGCCGTAGCCCTTTGGGGATACCAGACGTAAAGCCATTTTCTTTTTTTTTTTACTGTCTGCATAATTTTCATAAGTCAAATATTTCTGAATATACAACGTATTTCATATGTAATATAAAGTTCTCACCTTTATGCTGCATTTACAGAAATAGCTGACACACACATGAACAAGAAGTTTCTGAATCTAGACCACAATCACAAGCTTCAGTAATGATAATCACATTAAGGTCCACTTGTACTGTATATATAACATGTAAATTCACAGTTATACATATAAATATGCTACCTAATTCTAAATATATACAATAATATACTACAGTATAGTCTATAAAATTTCTGTCACCCACTACACATCATCATCATCATCCAACTGTTACAAATAACTACGGGGTGAGATAGGATCAAGAAACAATGAACAAGAAAGGACAATGGCACACACAACCTCAATTTACAATATTTGGATAAAATGAGCACACAAGTAATAAACTACAGGTACTACTATATTACATATTTCATTACTCCAAGTAAGTTCCAGTCATTATCTTGAACCATCAAGTTCTACAATATTCTTCAGCCGGCCATTCAATACTTTCTTATGGTGAGAACCCTCCCAGTAGCACTTACCACAGCAAGAACATGCATAGAACCACATTGTGCTCTCTACAATATTCTTGGGCACCATTCCAGCCAACACAGCCACACCACCTTCTGTCTTTCCTGTGCTTATATTCACCCTTCCACCCTCACACTCCACCCATTCATCTCCCTTCTCAGCCAGACATACATTTCTCTCTTTATTATGACATTTCTTTTGTTTACCCCCCATATCTAATGTCCCCCTTCCCTCACTCTCACATTTCTCTGCCCCTGCACTCATACACTCCACACACTCTACCTCACAAGCCTTATCACATCCCTCTTTACATTCTATAATCTTTTTCTCTTGAATGTTTGTGTGTCTGACCTGCAAAGTAGCTAGAACAGAGGAAGGAAGGACTAGGTAATGGTTAGCATTACATTTTGAGCAGCGAGCAAATACATCATTTATTGTTACCTTGACTTTGAATGCCTCTATAATCTCAGCCAGCTGGTTCTGTGCTGTCTGAAATGAAAATGGATATCAGATATAACAATTTTATATAAACTCTGATGAAATACATACATAAGCTGAATTCAAGTGAAGTTATCATAATCATCCTCTACCTATTTCTTGTTAATAAACAGGGTGGGTGGGAGCCCACAAGAAAAAGAATACATTCAAGTAGGAAAACTACAAAGTACAATACCCACTGCTATAGGCCATACATCTATAACTCATATATAATACAAAATTGTCAAGGTTTAAGACAAATTATAAAACTATAAATAGGGTGAGCCAAGTCTTGCAACAGTTATAAATCTATGATGGATGAAAAGAAAACAAGTACAGTATTTATAAAATATTCAGTTGTATATAAAGAAAGGCAGCACTAAATTCATCCCAAATAACCCACCTCCTTGGTAACATTATAAATGTAGTTGCTTGGGATGTGCTTCATGAGGGCCTGGTAGGAGCGTCCCCGGGTCAGTACCACTCGCCGCTCCCTTTCATAGTAGTGTAGACACTGGTCCCACCCTTCACCATTCTCCAGAGCCACTGCATCCACACCACATGACCGCAGCTGCTTTGCCAGGCCCTGCAACAAACCCCTGTTAGTGTGGTATCATACAGTACTTTTTTTCTTTCTTTTTTAATTCTGGGAACAGACTAAATGGTCCATTCCCTGAGATCCAACAGTTCTCCTATGCACTGCAGTTCATGACACCACTTCAGCACTAATGTGTACTATCCACCTTTGTTGGATACATGCTTGTACTGTCTCATTACAGACTGGTGTCATGGAAGCTGCAGGAGTGTTTTTAGGACTTCTCAATGGGTCTTGTGTACAATGAGTAAAGACTGCTTCAAAGGAATTAAAATCATTTCATTCCCCACCCCTGCCAGGTATAGGACCCAAGCACTTTAGACAGCCGACCAAGTTTCTGACCACTTGACCAGCACCTCCTTACTGTAGAACAAATGAAAAATCAGCACTATACATTTAGGTTGCTGGATTAACCCTTCATTATGGTACTATCCTTTTTTGTTCCATTCTTCCATCCTCAAAATAATTTCATTAAGCTTCAGGAAGGGCTCAATAAAAGCCATATATCACTCAACAATTCAAAATCTCCTTGACCAAGTAATACTCTCCTAGCAAGAGAAAAACAAAATATAATAACTGGGTGCCAAGGATGGCACCGTTTCAATGGGATGGCATAAAATACTTTGTTCTGTTCTTACTACCTACATATTACCATGTTTTATCCACTGACTGATACTACACAATGACTACACTTACCTGAACCATGGTGTCACAAACAACCTGGAAGTCTCCTGCTCTAATGGACTCCCTTTCTCCTCCTGGCTCAGCCACTTGTTTGGCATCCACTGTGTTATCTGTGACTGAAGGATGCTCTCTTGGTTTCTTTAGTACTTTGACTGGTTTCCTTTTCACCTTTTTCCAGTCAGGAAGATGGAGTTCTGCAGCTTTCTTATTCAGGTAATTATAGACATTTATGAGGCACCTGACATCTATGGCAGCATATGTTATTTGTAGGCTGGTGAGAGGCCGTGCTGCCCAGTTGGAGAAGCGCTCCTGCTTGTTAAGAGGAAGACCAAAGCACCGATAAACAAGGTCACTCAGACCTTTATGGACTTCACCACTATAGGAGAAAATGTTAGGATATTCTTCCAAAAGTATGTTTTTTGTAACATCAAAGTCAATTACATTTGTAGCACTAGCAATCCCCTTTTTCATGTCAGTGTGTATAGTTCCCAACACTCTAAAATCTCCTTTTATTCCATACCCAAGTTTGGTAACATTAGTGTCCGAAAAAAGTTCACCAATGCTTCGCCAATGTGAGCCTTGTAGTATTGGCTGCAGTGACACAAGATCTAAGAGAAATACCTTATTAGTAGTGGCAAACTGTAAAAGAGCTGCTTGTTCGGTTGTTCCGATCCCAAACGTTGGCTTCCACTCAGCATCAATAGCCACCAATGGACTCTCTTTCAAGCAGCTATAACATTCATCAAACTTGTTGGCTGTATCAACAATAACTATCAGATCATTTGATATATCTAAAGTGTAATAGTTACCAAATTCATCATCCCAGCTCTCTTGGTTAGGTGGTTCTTCCTCACAAAACTCTTCTTGTTCCAGTTCTGAGGAATTTCCCAGTGCTTCCTTAATTTGCTCTGGCAGGTCTTCTGGTGATATTTTAAATTTTCTTACATAAGGCAGTGCTCCTTTTGCATCATAATAATCAACAAAGAGGTTTAGGAGATCACTGAGGACCTCTGGACTTTCCTTCAGGGTGTCATCAATCAGGCTATAAAACATAGATCTTTGAAGGCCTTTCTCTATATGATATTTGTAGAAAATATATCGCAACCCTCCACTGGCTCGGAATGTCCGGAAGTTAGGACAGATGGCAGGATCCAAGTTAAATCTCTTCAAAAACTTAGCAAGAATGCCACTGAGAATTTTATTAGATCGTATTTTCTTCATATCCTTGATTTTGTACTTTTGTAGGTCAGTCACACTAATTTTCTTGCCAATAATATTATCCAAGAAAATAGCAAGTTCCTTCTGATGAGAAGGACAGGACTGGAGGATGTCGTCTGCAAGGGAAAGGCTATCCTCAAGGAAGAGAGGCACAATTAATTCTGTGGTAGTAAAATGGGCTTCAAGGTTGAGGAGAGAAACCAGCAGACACACTTCCTTGTAGTGACCTTCCTGTAGTTTTGATTTCAGGGATGGCAGGTACTGCTGGCTTCTGTTCACCAGATGAAAGGTCTTCACCAGTATCTTTAACATCCCTGTATTCTTTTGCCTGATAGCCAGTTCATAAACTTCTCTCTGCAGTTTCTCAGTTAGACATGACTCAAATTTCTTAGCATCATACTGATTCATAAATGTCTGAAGCTCCACCAGCATATTTGCAGCCAGTGAATCTTGTTTGCTTCTGAACACATCTGGACAAAGTTTTACATTTACAAGTGTCATTCTGTACGGATCTGCCGACAAGGAAAGATATTCTTGCATTTGATTCTTAAACTCTGTTTTCTTGTTCTCCTTCCATAAATGTTGCAGCCTTATGAAGCATCTTGAATATTCTCCTACTGATGCCATCTGTGAGTCCCGCACATCACTGAAAAAATATAATGAGATAATGAAAACTGGACATCTAGTACTTTAACAAGGAAGAGTATCAAAAATACATAAAATTACCTTAAAAATTTACTTGCACAATGAAACTTTGAGATAAAACAGACTGAAATTGGATATACAGTAACAACCAAAGCCAATTTCCCTACCCATTTCTTAAAATTCTGGTTCAGAACATATCAGGGCCGTGCCAAGCTTGCCCTGGTCGTAGGCACATGGGCAACTCATTTTAATATAACCCAATTGTGTAATACTTTTTACATAACATATAGAACATAGGACTTTACGTAGTTTATGGTTCACAATCTCTCTTTCCCCCATCCACCCATCACAAAAGGAGGACCTCTATCAAATAAATAAATAAATAACTGGTAAACTTCACAGGCTGTACACCCCAACTTATAAAACTATGGCTAGAAAACATAATATGTTAATTAAAAACACCTAAGCCTATACTGCAATGCATATGGTGTAACTACTCTCAAAAGATACATGTTCAACTGGCTGGACAATTCAGCTACATAAAATACACTGGGTTTTACTCTGCACTTACATTTACATCACCATTCAACAATCATTACCTCATTCTGGTGGTCTAACAGGAGCACGTTATTACAGGAACAACAATAAGCCTGTCACCACCCACTGGGACTACTGTTTACTATTACTACAACCATCAAGGGTTGCCAAGCATCCATATCAACAATTCCCGCTAAATTTCTACTAAAAAAAACACATTTCGCTAAACATGAGAACTAAAAAGAAAAAAACATTACTATATCTCTGGAATATTTTAAAAGCTTCATGAAATCCCTATTATCGAAGATTTCTTTCAGCAGTACGAACAATAAAAAAAAAATAAGTTAGCGGAAAAGACGCTAACTTGACATCCTGTCATTGCACCCAGGCAACGTAAACAAAAATTTTAACTTTTGGGAAGATGTGTGCTGGTATTATACACGTGGTGTGGTATAGGAGGTAAGTGGTGTTGGAGGTGGCGTTGTGTTGTGTCGTGTGGAAGGTAGGATGGTATAGTATGATGTGGGAAGGGTGATGTGGGAGGGGCGAATTGCGGTGTGGAGAGGGGGATGTGTAATGTGGTATGTAAGATGGTGTTGTAGTATGATATGGGAGGTAATGAGTCGAACGTGAGATGCGTGGGAATTGGTGTGATGTGTGGGTTATGATGGTGTGGTGCAAGAGGTGGTGGGGTGGTATGGTGTGGGAAGTAGGTTGGTGGTAGTAATGGTGGTAAGGCTGGCGGGAGTGGCGTTTCTTCTTGCCGATACTACTTCCCCTGCAAGTCGGAAAAGTAAGAAAAATGTTATTGCCTTTGGAATATTTACGGGCTAGAAGCCATAAAGCTGTATTCTAGGTGACGAATGATCTCATACGCCTCCTTTTTTCGATTTATTTTGCATCTTACACCTTGACATTCTCTTGAACGTTATTTTAATCCACATAGCATCAGTATCATAATAAGGATATTTGGGCTTATGCCGAATAAATTACTGTTTTACGTCATCTCCAGTACAGTATCTTTCTCACTGTCTTCCTCTGTTCCTGGCAAGTTGTAGCACTACAAAATGAACAGTAGGCGATGATAGTCGCTTTTTCATTCTTACAAGCTCAGGTTATTTTTAAGACTGCCTATATATATGTCTGTCTTCCCTCACATGCAGCTAACAAACGCTTCACAACCAAATGAGAATGAATATGAAAATGATAAATGTGGGGGAAACTGCGATATGTTCATCGTAAAATATGGTTAGGAATTTGTGTAAATACGAACCTAGGTCTTTATTCGATGGGAAAATCCAGCTGGGACTTTCATCCTTCCATTCGTAGGGACAAAGTGCTAAAATTCTCTCACCTTAATTCGGTCCAGGTTTTCGTCCATGTGTACCATATTTCCCGGAGAGAGAGAGAGAGAGAGAGAGAGAGAGAGAGAGAGAGAGAGAGAG
>JAGKTI010005405.1:22728-45224 GCA_018397915.1 Birgus latro | reverse complement strand
CTCACTCTTGACTTCTGTCCTTCCAATTGGGTCCGAGCTTCACTTCCATATGTTAGAGTTGGTATCACAATACTCTCATGTTACAACATTTTCACTTCCATGCTCACCTCCCTGTTTCTTATCACTGCTTTCAACAAACCAGCAACCTTCCTTCCCTGCTGCACCCTTTCAAGCACTTCACCCTCCAGACTACCATCCTTACTCATCACACTACCCAAGTACAATACTTAAATGCACTCACATTCTCCATATCCTCCCCATCCAATCTCACTGTACATTCACTGGCTTCACTTCTCTCAAAGACCATCACTTTACTCTTCCCTACATTCACCTTAAGATTCCGTTTCCTACACACTCTCCCAAACTCATCTACCAAGCCTTGCAACTCCCCTTCATCTTCGCTCAACAACACAGTATCATCTGCAAACAACAGTACAGGGAGTTTCCAAACACTGCCCTCTCTCACTAGGGCTGCTCCAACATCCACTGCCCAACCTTGAATCTCTTTTATAACCCTATCCATGAACAGATTGAACAACCATGGAGACATGACACATCCTTGTTTCAATCCAACCTTCAAATGGAAAGATTCACTCAGGTTGCCATCCACACGCACTGCAGCCTTAGCACCCTCATACATACTCTTCACTGCCGTCAACAACTTCCCATCCACTCCATGTATTCTTAATACTTTCCACAATCCTTGTCTATCCACCCTGTCATATGCTTTCTCCAAATCCATGAAGGCTGCATACAACTTCTTTCCCTTCTCTAGAAACTTTTCCACTAATGATCTAAGAATGAATATCTGGTCTATACAACCTCTTCCCTTCCTAAAACCTCCCTGTTCTTCTCCAACTAATTCCTCTGTTATTTCTGTAATTCTGTCAATAAGTATCCTACCATATACTTTTCCTACTGCACTGAGAAGGCAAATGCCCCTATGGTTTCCACACACTGCTTTTTCCCCTTTTCCTCTGTACAGAGGAATAATTATACCCGACTTCCAATCCTCTGGGACTCTACCCTCCTCCCACGCCAATCTGCACACCTTCCACATCCATTCTATTACTATCTCTCCCCCATGCTTCAGCATTTCACCACACACTCCATCAATTCCTGGGGCTTTCCCCATTTTAACTTTCTTCATTGGTTCCACCACTTCCATCCTACTGATTTCTTCCTCTCTTCTCACAACCCTCCTTCTCCCCGCCATTCCCCAGCCACTTATACTTGCAATACTTTCATTCTCTATGTTCAACAGTTCATTAAAGTGTTCTCTACATCTGTTTACTTTTTCTCCCTTCTCCACCAGTAATCTGAGGGGAGGCGGTAGCTCGATCGGTAGAGAGTTGGCTTGCGGTCCCGTGGGACCCAGGTTCGAATCCTCGCTGGTGCAGGGAACAATTTAAGGATTTGAATTTCATTAAATCAGGCTTTAATGATCTACCAGAAGACCCGCCGACATGTCGTAAAAATGACCCCGCTAATACCAATACACCAGTCCTGTATGAGACAGCCATAGCATGTATTCAATATGGACGGTGGGTGTTAAGCGCCGAAGTGGTGGCATGTAGATTGTAGGAGGATGACTGGGCCTTGATAGCAGGCTGTGAAGCCTATACCCAGAGTCGGACACATAAAAAAAAAAAATAAAAAAACTACCATTTTTATCTTTCACTGACTTCGTTGGCACCCTGTCTAAAAAGCTATCACTTCACTTAATATTGGAAACTGCACTATTTGTTAAGCACTTGCACTGTTATTTGGCAATAACAATGATGTTTCTGTAGCCTTTCATGCACAAAATGGAACGAAAGGCAGATGATCACAGCAAGTACAGTATAAACACTGGGTGGTCATCTTGCCTCAATCAGTTTACTGAAGCCCCATCATCAGCTGAGTGGGGAGGCTGTGTATGTATGGTTGACACAATTTCCGAGTCACAAGTTTCAGTATTTCACATACAAAAATTATCATTTCACTTAATACTGACCACTGAACTATTTGTCAAGCATTTGCACTGTTATTTGGTGACAACAATGGTGTGTCAATGGCCTTTCATGAACAAAATGGAACAAAAACCTAAGCATCACAGCAAATGTGAACACTGGGTGGCCATCTTGGCTCTGACAGCGGACTGTCAACTTGCATGCTTCACCACCTTCACATCAGATACTCGGAGGTGGCCGAAAAAATCGTTTTAGCAAAATGACCACCAATTTTTTTTACAATAAAGTAAGACCTCACTATAACGGACTAATTGGGGCTCAGGCCAGTCCAAAATACAGTGAAAGCTCGATTAACAAGGATCGGATTATCCAGCCTTCGGTATATCCGGGCCGTGACTGAATGGTCCAGTGGTACAGTAATACATAGAATTATTCGTACGATAGCTCCGGTTGCTAGCGAGCGAGGCACGGGTAAACGAGCGTGAGTCTGTCCCCCCACCCACACCTCCTGCTCACAACTCGATCACATGGACGGCAAGGTGGAGTTTTGTTAGGCGACTGATAACCTAACCTAGCTTAACCTTGCTTAACTACCTAATAATTTAACCTATCCTAACCTGGGCTCCAGTTGGAGAATTGGGAAACGAAATCCACTTCTAATTGAAATCCACTTCTAATTGAATAAGTTTCTTTCATTATGCCGGAAACAGTCGTAAGTACGGCCTGAAGAACGTGATGATGATAAAGGAGGAAATCTTTCAGCAAGAGAAGGTAATTATTACCAAATTCAAAGTACAGAAAACAAACTAGAGGAATATGAATTGAACTGGTAAAGAGTTTAGGCTGTATGCTTAGATGAAAATTTATGGATTTCGCAATTTTAGGGGACGAAATGGAACAGAAAAATGTTTGCTAATCAGAAAAAAATTACTCTACCATCTCACGTGTTCTCTTAAGTTAGCATTCAGTTTCACAATCTTCGTTAAATATTGCGCTTCCCATTTCAGACTGGCAGAGCATATAGTTATTTCTGTCTCTTTCAGTTAAATGTACATTATGTTCATTCTTTTGTTCGTTCTTAAGTGTGTGTGTGAAAGAGAGAGTATTGATGCAAACAATAATGTATTCCATTAACCCCTTCATAGTTGTCAGCCTTGAACGATGCTTTACTGTACCGGTGTCAGTGATGGTGAGTTAAAATCTATTAAAAAAAAAAAAAAAAACTGCGAGCAATTATGGGAAGGGATCGAAGGTCACTGATATGTTTACACAACCCTACTCTACTGTCACAAGCAGCTAGGCGGTCACTTCCTCTCAGATGTCTTCGCTGATATGTTTAAATGCTAATGTAACATGCCCCTTAATTTTGAGTAAGTTTCTTCCATTATGCCAAAAACAAGAGTAGGTAAGGCTTAAGGAACATTATGATAATAAGAGAGGAAATCTTGCTGCGAGAGAATGGTAATTTACCACCCTCAAAATAGGAAGAAAAATACAGAAAACAAACTAGAGGAATATAAATTACTTGGCAAGGTCATTAGGCTTTATGCTTACATGAAAATTTATAGGTTTCACAATTTTAGGGGACGAAATGGAGCAAAAATGTTTACTAGTCAGAAGAAAAAAAAAAAAATTTCGTATCACGTCTTCTCATAAGTTAACATCCCACATTTTTTGCTCAATGTCGTGGTTCCCAACACATTTCGGACCGACAGAGCATACAGTTATTTCTGCTCTTTGCAGCTGAGTGTACATTTACTGCTCATTCTTCGTTCGTTGTTATGTGTATGTTAGAGATAGTATTGATACAAATAATTATGTATTTCCATTAACCCCATCATAGCTGCCATCCTTGAACAATGCATTACTGCACTGGTGTCAATGACGTTGAGTTAGGGAGCTATAAAATCTGCGAACAATTATGGGAAGGAAACGAAAGTCACTGGTATGGTTATACAAACCTGCTGTACCATCCCAATAGCCAGATGTTTTCGTCAATATGCTTTAATGCTAATGTAACATGCGTCCTAATTTTATTCTTTCACGATTCATAGGAAATTAGAAGATGGGTTTAGAGACAAAAAAAAAAATATATAAAAGTGCACCAGACGAGTCTTATCACATCTGTAAGAAAAAGAAACTGATTTTGGAACATAGAAAAAATGGTTCCAAGGCCTGCCACGGAAGCACGCAAATTTCTGAACTCACGGCCGTTGAGGGGGCTACACATACGCTTTACTGTAAGCAATGAAAGCACCTTACCAAATCAGTTCATCCTGATATTCTGTTATGTTTTTCTGATTGTTTCTGGGTTGGCAAATAAACATTTCTAGTTAAATCTGTTTCCCCGTTGTTTTTAGCTGTTCTGCTGGTGTGCAACTCTTGATGTTAGTTGACGTAATGGCGGAAGGTACTGTTCTGATCTAATTGTTTAACCAAGCCTGGCCTAACTTAGCTTAACTGCACCTAATAATTTAACCTAACTTAATCACCAGTTTGGAAGTTGGGAAACAAAATCCACACTTGAATATGTTGAGTTTCTTCCATTGTGCTGGAAACAATTGTAGGTACAGTCGCGTTCATGAGTCCCGATACACAGGTGTTTTTGTTGTCTATTGCAGTGCTTACTGCTTTTGGAATATGGAACTTTTGTGCTTACTGCCTGATACACTGAAAATAATTTGGTTGGTTAGCAAGTGAAATAGTTCAACATCCTACCAACGGTTGACACAACAGCAGACAAGACAACTACACGTGTATCAGGACTCACGAACGCGACTGTACAGCTTCAGGAACGTGACGATAATAACAGAGAGGATATTTTTCAGCAAGATAAAGAAATTTACCAAACTGAAACTAGAAAAATACAGAAACAAGCAGGATGCATATGCAAAGATTTGGTAAGGTCTTACTGCTGCGTTAAGTGTACATTTACCAGTAAATAAATCAGTCTAACAGTACTTATTTTTTGTTTCCACCGGATTAATCGTGATTTCGGACTATTCAGTCACCCCTTCACACCATATAGCCCGGATAATCGGGCTATCTCTGTATGTGATTTTCCGATAAAAGCGACATCCAGACTTACCCCTGCTATTCCGGACTTTTTCCGATAAATCAGACATTAGTCCGGATTGCATCGGTAGTTTTCACCACCATTGCAGTATTGTACTGTGTTATACCTTCACTACATTAATCAAATGGTATAATAATACTGTACTATGCACTGAAAAACATGTCTTTTACTTGTCTTATTGTGAACATAGCTGAAGTTGTCAGGCAGTCCAGACTGCTTTCTGGCTATGTCGGACTTTTTCCGATATATAGGGGTTTAGTCCAGTAGCTCCACGAGTCCGATAAAAGCGAATTCCAGTCTACTGAAGTCCGTTATATCGAGGTTTTACTGTATTCCAAAAAGGGTATAACTTATTCTAGTGATTTATCACATAGTGAACTGATGTACAGCGAGACCAGAATGTACTATCATCTTGGGACAAACTGCAAGACTTTCATTACTGTGCAATTCATTTGACATCAATATGTTACTAAAGAGCACCAAGCTGGGTTTGTTGATTTTTGCAGTGGCATGCTGCAGACAAAACAATGAACTGATTCAAACCCAAAATTCATTCACCCCCATTCACTCCAGCTGGTTAAAATAGGTTAAATTAAGTTTGATTAGGTTCCCCCTCCAATGTAAGGAAAAAAGAACCAAAGGCCATGGGCCCGCAAACTGATCCTTCCAAGAAAACAAAAGAAAAACTATACGAAAGAGAGCCAAATTCAGGATACGTTCATTTCAAGATGCCTGGACACGTTGCGTTTGAAAGACTGGAAATCATAGAAAGTAGGAAATACTGAAAGACTGGAGATCATAGGAAATAGGAAATACAGACAGAGGATGACAGTTGCAGAGTTGACCTGTTGCATAAATGAAGAACGGGGAGTAACGGTTAACTCTTGCATTAGAGAGCTGGACAAAAAAGGGATGAGAGTTGTTGCTAGACAGGTACTACATGCGAGTCATAGAAGTGGAGGGATGCAAGCAAACAGTTCAGAGGAACAGTGACCGTTGACGTTGTGACAGAAAAAAGATAAAGATGCAACAGTGCGGTGAAGAGACAGAGGTTGAAGGGAGCCAGTGAGAGGAGGAGGGTTAATGAGACAAAAAGCCTTTGACTCCACCCTATTGAGTAGAGCAATATGTGGGGAGCCTCCCCACACATGAGAGTTGTACTCCACACAGGGGTGAATAAAACCCATGTATAAAGTCAACAACTGTAAAGAAGGTTCGGAGTCACCATAGCACACCTAATCTCTTGGAAGCAGATTTCACAAGAGATGTAATATGTTCTTTCCAAGATAAGTCACAAGTGAATGAAACCCCAAGCATGTTCAAGGATGATGCAGGACCGAGCTGGACATTATTAAACATCAGTGGGTACTCCTGTGGAAGATTTTATTGGGTTGATAGGGTAAGAACTGAGTCTTTGATGCATTAAAAACACCAAGATTATTTTTACCCCAATCAGAGATACGAACCAAGTCAGACATTAGGTGTGCCATAGCCTCATCCCTTATATGCTGAAGTAACTGTTGAGATGGACGTTGCGGGAACCGAATGGAAAGGTGAAGGGATCAGCATACGAGTGGACAGGGTTAGATGCACAGCTTAGGTCACTGATGAATAAAAGGAAGAGAGTTGGTGATAGGACAGAGCCCTGAGGAGCACCACTGTTGACAGATCTAGGAGAAGAACGATGGCCATCTACAACAGCGGCTAATAACGACCAGAAAGGAAGCTAAAGATGAAGGCACAGATAGAAGGCTAGAAACCGTGAGGGCAGATTGGAAATTAAAGATTTATGCCAGACTCGATCAAAAGCCTTTGAGGTGTCGATGGGAAAGCTTTCGCAAAAGTCCCGAAAGGAGAATGGCCAGGACTCTGAAAGGTAGGTGAGGAGATCGCCTGTGGAACATCCCTGACGGAACCCATACTGGCGATCAGAAAGAAGGTTGTGATAGGAAAGATGCTTTAAAATTTTTTTGTTAAGAATTGACTCGAAAACTTTTGAGACACAGGATGTTAAAGCAATTGGACGATAGTTAGAGGGTTGGGAATAGTCATCCATCTTTGGGATTGGCTGAATGAAAGGAAACTTCCAGCAAGAAGGAAAGGTATAATTTGAAGACAAAGGTGAAAGAATTTACCTAGGCAGGGTGTACGCACGGACGTGCAGTTCTTGAGGACAACGGGAGGGACTCCATCAGGCCCATATGCCTTGTTAGTACTGAGGCCAGTGATGGCAGAAAATACATCAGCTGAAGAAATTTTGATGTAAGTCATGAGGAAGTCAGAGGGGGGAAGTGATGGAGGAACAGCACCGGAATTGTCTAAGGTGGAACTGGAGGAGAAAGTCTGAGCGAAGAGATCTGCTTCGTTAGTAGAAGAAATAGCTACAGATCCATCAGAGTAGAAAAGAGGAGGGAAGGATGATGAGGTAAAGTTGTTTCAAAGGTTTTTGGCAAGGTGCCAGAAGAAGCGAGAAGAATTCGAGTTGGAGAGTTGAGAGCATTTAGTACGGATGAAATTATTTTTAGCAGAGCGAAGAACAAACTTAGCACAATTCTGGGCAGCAACATAAAAAAGATATGATTCAGGGGTGGATTGGCTCTGGCACCTTTTATAGGCCCTCTCCTTGTTGAGAACAGCATTAGAACAAGTGTGATTACCAAGGCTTTCTTGCATTAGTCAAAGGATATGAGAAGGGAATGTATGCTTCCATGCCTGAGAGAATAACCTCCGTAATGTGCAAACACACTCAGATGGCTCCCAGCCATGGAAGCATAATCATTCCAAGGAAAATCAAAGAAGTACTGCCTGTGGGCCTCCCAATCAGCAGCACGAAAGTGCCACAGTCGACGTTTCTTTGGAGGGTCCACAGGCCGTAACGGAGCGATAGGACGGGTTAAGGTAATAAGGTTGTGATAGGAGCCCAACGGAGAGGAAAGATTAACACTGTAAGCACAAGGAATAGTTGTAAGGAAGGGGTTGAGTATGTTGGAGCTCTCTCCAAGGCAGTCAGGGATACAGGTAGGGTGCTGTACAAGCTGCTATAGGTCATTGGGTTAGGTTACGTCAGGTCATATTGGGGTAGGTTAGTAGGGACAAACGTTTAGTGACAAACTGACTCTGGAGCTTATTCAACCTGAATGTCCGACATAGCTAGTGGCTGTTTACCTCAGTTTGTGCGTACACTGATGAGACTGTGTGGCTGACATCTTCTATGCACAGCTGCAACTTTTTATATCTATCACAATGCTAATCACTTTACTGAGGAAAAAAAATACAACTGTAACTTCTACACATGAGGGCTCTCATGCAGTTTCACTAAATGTTGGGCAGTACTTTTTTTTCCCCACCTATCCTCATTTATCATGCTACACAGTGATCTCACGGTAAGTGTTTCAATACATATGTTAAGTTGCATTTTTGTGTGTTTGCCTATCACTGTTAACCCGAGGCGTCCCAACGACGTATGGGTATGTCGCCACGTTTTGTCACGGTGACACCCGACGACGAACACATACGTCAAGCAATTGCAAGGTCCGTCATTTGCACATTTTTCAAGTTTCACGGGTGATTTTTGGGAGGCATGTGTGGGAGACCTTATGGTGGGAATACTGCCTGGCCCCACCTGACCCCCCCTCCCCCCACACACCATTTTCTCGGCAATGGCCCCACCTGATCCCCCCCTCCCCCCCACACGCCATTTTTTCGGCAATGGCCCCACCTGACCCCCCCCTTCCCCTCACACACCATTTTCTCGGCAATTCACCGGTTAGCAGTGACCTGGCCAGTAAAGACATGTCGCACCACGGTCTCCCCAATGACGAAATTCGCGGTGAAAGTGATTCCTGAGGTGGAGGACAAAGGAAGAAACAAGCTAGAGACAGTTCCCCACAGACCCAGACTTCGCACCTTTCACTTACAACCAGACGAAGCACATCATCAGAAACCTCAAGCACTCATCTGCCTGTGGACCAGACAACATAAGCAACATACACTTTGGACCACAAGGCATACAAGCACCCACCAACATATCAAACTACAGCTACTCACACAATATAATACCCAACATCTGGAAGCATATCATTATCATCACTATTCCCAAACACAACAAAGACCCCATGTTACTTTCCTCACACCGCCCCATCACACTCCTCTGCACCCCCTCCAAAGTCACTGAAGACTAGTACTACAACTAGTTACATCTCACACCCCCTAGCCCCATCACAACATGGTTTTAGGCCACTACACTCCACAAACACTCTTCTTACAGACCTTACACAGAGAGTTTTTGATGGCATGAATTCAGCTAGGCCACCACACAGAACACTCCGTGTCACACTAGACATTAGTAATGTTTTTGATGCCTTCCCCCGCCACAACCTCACAAACAAAATATTCAACACAAACATGCACAATAACACAAAAAGACGGCTGGCAAACTACTTAGAAGGCAGACGTGCACATGTAACTTTTGCCGGTCAGTCTTCAAACATCACATACTTCACAAATGGTGTCCCCCAAGGATCTGTTTTGCCCCCTACACTCTTTAACCTATAAATGCATGACATATCCACACCCCACCCACCACAGATACACATAGCTTCCTTTGCAGACGACATAACACTTACATGTACACACCAAAATGCAAATACAGCCGCACACATCCTCCAACCTTACCTCAACACACTACACGAATGGTTCACTACAAACAGGCTCAAAATAGCCCCAGCCAAATCTACAGTGACCCATCTCACAAACTGGACAGCAGAACACAGTCACATTCCACGCCTCACCATAAACAACACTCCCCTACCACAAACACACACATACAAAATCCTTGGTGTAACATACAATACATCATTGTCATTTAAACAACACATCACAGACATCAAAAATAAATTAACACCTAGACTCAATGCCTTGAGGTCACTGGCCCATACAACATTTGGACACAAAAAAGAAACCACCACCACAGTATACAAACAAAATATACATTCAGTGATGAATTATGCAAACCTTGCTTGGGCTCCTACCCTCACTAAAACACACTATAACACTCTTCAGACCATACAAGATTAGGCCCTAAAAATAATCACAGGCTGCACAGCTACCACACCTACAGATCACCTACACCAAGAAACCAAAGTCTTCAAAGTCAAGAACCATCTAGACATGAGAGGCACCCAAATTCTCGCTGCAGCCTTCACAAACCCACAACAACCACACACTACATGGCAGCACATCCACACACACCAAGGAACATCAAAACAACACCCAGCACATGATATCATACACAAATACTGTCATCTCTTCCCCCCCACCCACCTCAGACCAGCTTCCAGAAGCATATCCATACTCAAATCACTCGCCGTTCCATTCATATGGAGCCCCCCCCATGCTCTCTAATGGGCTCCAGATACTCGTCATACAACCTTACAAGTGGACACTTCCAGGCCACCTAATAACAACTCATTTTGAACCTCTTCTATCTGACTAGAATTACTCTGACGGGCCCTTACTTGGCCCGGTCCTCCCAAAGGAGAAAAATCTCAACAACAACAATGTTCCATTCAGTCACTTACAGACAACACACAGCTGCACGCACGGCCTCCTGATATCCATCCTTCTGAATCCTATCTCCCTCGTGAGGACAGGGTTCACCTGGCCAGGCTGAGATGTGGGCATCATCCAGCCCTCTTAAGTTATCAGAAAAGGCTGGATGACTCCATTGCTGATGCCTGTCCAGGATGTAACACAGCACCCCATACTATTAAGCACATCATGGAAGACTGCATTGTACACAATCACCTACACCAACAACACAACATACACTCCTTGAAAGGTCTGTGGGAAAGCCCGGTCTCGGCCATGGCCTTCCTTAGGGACTCGGGACTGTTCGGCCAGACTGCCTAGGTAACAACTACTACTACTACAAACAGAAGTGAAGAGGTGGTCATGTCGTAAAGGAAGGTGCCATACTGTATGTTGATGTGTTTGGTGAGTGAACAAAGCTCATATCGCCTATATTACTGTGTGAAAACCAGTATATTCTTGTACTACATGCAAATTCGTACCAAATAAATAAATACGTAATTTAAAGTAGCTTGTATTAGTTACCCGTCCCATAGTTCGTTTCTTTGAAGCCAGGTACCATCATACAGCAAGAAAATGTAAGGGTAATCTCACCTGTACCAACATTTATAAGTTCAGGAAGGCGATTTTTTTATGAATTTTCGATGTTTCTCACCAAAAGCGGAGGTTAAAAAAAAAAAAAATCCAAAATTGGTCGTGATTGGGGGAGGGGGTCAGTGGCGGAAAATCAGCTGGGACGTGACGGGTTAAGCAACATTCTATGGAATTTTGTGCCTACAATTAGTCACCAAGAGTCAATCTTCCAGTGCTCTCTGGGATAATACCATAGCATGCTGTGACAAATTGCAGGAGAGCTCCCATTAATACATGATGACAAATTTATGACAGGGATTACCTTTTATCATTCTGTAAATCATTTATGACACCCAAGTTTTGCAGGAATAATATTTATGCTACTAAAAACTGTAGCAATAAATTAGGTTTCTTGACATCAGTGGTGGCATCAAACAGACAGAGGACAATGGATCGATTTGGACCCAAAATTCATTCATCCCCAAATTGTTCCTGTTAGTAAAGTTGGGTTAAATTGTTAGGTTAGGTTACGCTAAATGAGGTTAATTTAGGTTAATCATATAAGGTTAGGTTAGTGGGGATGAACATAGTGACAGACTGACTGTGGAGTCACGTCAACTTGAAAGTTCATATGCTGAGGCTGTGTAGCTGATATAAAAAGCTGCAAAACTGCATAGTTTTGAAGAAATTTTCCAGAATGATAATTAGTTTTTGTGATATAAACAACTGTATATTGTAAGCATGGGGCTCTCCTGCAGTTTCACTGCATGTTGGACCATACCATTTTTTATTGGGCAGGGGGATTAGGACCACCTCTGAAAAAGTTAAGTATGAATAGCATCTACCAATAAAAAAGGAAATATGATTCCCTACATTAAAGTTAGATCAGGTTTGGGTAAGTCTGCTTAGGTTCCCCCAAAATAGGTTAGGTCAGGATATATTAGAATGAAATAAGTTGCTACAAGTTTGGTAAGGCTTGGATAAATAGGTACCAATACAGATGATTTCATTAAAAAATGCTATACTATGTACTATGTGGTGTATGTCTGTCTACATGTACCACAGAATGGTGTCTGTCTGTCTTCGGTACATTTAGGGATTGTAAACATGCACCACTTTTTGAATGCTTTTCATCATCATCATCATCTAGACCTCCTTTCCCACCATAGGGCAGGGTGAGGAGCAGCAACGCCCAGATAGCCCAAGTTTGCCCAATCCAATGGGCCACATTTCCATTCACTAATCATTCAAGCCCTAGGAAGCCTGGCTCTATCTGATATGCCAAAAACTTTCATGACATTCTGCAGTTTCACATAAACGTATCTGACAAAGTCAATTTCGAACGCTGTCACGATAAAAAGGGGTGCCAAATCCCTACTCATGCACTTCTTCTCACAACACTCATCCAGCCAGCTCGATCTCTTGTCAGTTCCCTAGCCTCACTGACTTCTGTACCTCTATTCCTCATACACTCACCCAACACATCCCTCCACCATCTCCTTGGCCTATATTGCCTCCTCCCTCCTTCAAATTTGCTCAGATATACAGCAAAACCTCAATATAACGGACTTTTGTAGACCGGAATTCGCTTTTATCGGACTCGAGGAGCTACCGGACATCGGAAAAAGTCCGATAAAGCCAGAAAGCAGTCAGGACTGCCTGACAACTTCAGCTATGTTCACCACAATAAGACAAGTAAAAGACATGTTTTTCAGTGAACAGTACAGTATTATTATACCATTTGATTAATGTAGTGAAGGTATAACACAGTACAATACTGCAATGGTGGTGAAAACCACTGATGCAATCCGGACTAATGTCTGATATATCGGAAAAAGTCCAGATTAGCAGGGGTAAGTCCGGATGCCGCTTTTATCGGAATTTCACATATTTCGGACTGGCTTGGGCCCCAATTAGTCCGTTATGGTGAGGTCTTACTGTACATATATCACCACTCTTTTGTTATCCATTCTCTCCACATGACCATACCATCTCAGTACACTCTCATCAATTATGGAGTCCACAGACTGTAGGAAGTATACTGTAGCACCAGTTGAGCATGGCAGTACTCCCAAGATGGATGGAAAACTGAAGACAGGAAGAGTTGGAGCTTCCGTTTCATCAGCCCTAGGGAGTAGTTCCTGACCATCCCCCATTGCTGTACATTTCAGTGCTTCAACAACAGAGAGAGAAGGCCAGCATACTCTCCAATACAAGTTTCTCTAAATGTCAACACCAAACTACAAGCACATTACACCCTACACTTCCTATTTAAAACTTTTTTTTGAAAATTGCGTCATTGAACCAAGCCTCGGAGTCTGGGGGGGGGGGCCTATAAATGCCCCTACTATCTGCCACTCTCCCTGTGACAACTCAGCGAGTTGCATGGAACTACTGTCTGACTCACTTCTTCTTCATTTCTACAACATTTGCAGTCCTTCCTCTAACTTTCTCTCTGTTGAGCACCTCCTCTCCTCCTCTAAACCTCACCTTCTCTTCTTAACTGAGACTCAGCTGTCTGAGGCAACTGACATCAAACCCTACTCTGTATCCTCCTACTTTCTCTATACTCATTCCAAAGCCAAAGGTAGCTGTTGTGTATATGTACACGACGACTCATCTTGCTCTCGTGTTCCTGAACTTGATTCTTTTGAATTCTACTCTCTGGCTCCATCTTTCCTGTCATTCTCTAACTAAATATATCTGTGCTGTTTACTTATCCCCTAATTCTACTATGAAAAATTCTTCGGACTATCTTACTTCTACAATGGAACACATCCAATTAATTTCTCCTTTCTCTGAAATTTCCATTCTTGGATATTTCAATGTTCACCACCGCCTGTGGCTCACCTCTCCTTTCACTGATCCATCCAGTGAACAAGCCTACATCTTTTTTATTCTTAACCCGTCACGTCACGACCGATTTCCAACCTACGATACCACAAAATCCGGAGCATTTTTGGGAAAATTTTTTATTGGCTCAAACCTTCGCTTTTGGTGAGAAACATCAAAAAATCATAGAGAAATTGTGATCCTGTGCTTAAAACTGTTGATACAGGTGTCATGCAACCTTATGTTTTCATTCTTTTTCAGGGTACATGGCTAAAGAAAATGAGCTATGGAAGGGTTAACTGATTCAAGCCACTTTCACTTACGTACAGTAATCCCTCTAATATCCGGATGTCCAATAACTGGACATACTCACTAACCGGATATTCTGGGCTGCCCAACCCCCAAAATGCAAAAAAATCCGAAAAAAATCGATTAATTTTAGATTTTTGGGGACCGCGTCAGTTTGAATTTCCCGCGCGCGCCAATCCCCTCTGTTTACACTTGTGACGCCACTATCGGTCGCCATTACCCACTCCCCTCCTCCCTCGTGAACAACTCAGAAAATGGCGGCCGAAGTTATTGCTTTTGTGGTGATACCCTACCTCCTACAGTGCTTGATACTGCTCTTCACCTTCTTCATCATGTGTGTGATGATGCCCCTGCCTCCTGAGAAGAGGAAGAGAGTGGTTCTGACTCTGGAGAAGAAGAGGCAGATATTGGACAAGGTGGATGCCGGCTGGTCAACAGGGCGCATCATACGTGAGTTCAACCTCTCTCGCTCCACCTTGTTTGATTTCAAGAAGTCCCGAGACAAACTACAGCAGTACACAGCTGATTTCGCATCGAAGACCAGGCGAAATGTGCAGAGGAAGGTGATGTTTGCTCCTAAGTATGCAGACATTGACCGCTCCACGTTGATTTGGTATCGACAACAACGAGCTGCTGGTGTGTTGGTACGTGGAACGGAGCTGAAAGCTGCTGCTGAAAAGTTCGCAAGGCTACACGATGCCCCAGACTTCAAGGCATCTGAAGGTTGGCTCTTCGCGTTTAAGTTACGACACGGACTTACCAACCGTAAGACCCATGGTGAAGCTCTGGACGCTAACGACGAAGGAGTAGAACAGTTTCGGTGGAAGGTGAATGGCTTGATTGATAGGGAGGGCCTCACTCTCAGTCAAGTTTACAACGCTGACGAAACTAGCCTGTTTTATCGTTCAATACCCACAAACACTCTCGCTGAGGAGACGGAGAAGCGTGTACCTGGCCCCAAGCTCTCGAAGCAACGTGTGTCTGCTTTGTGCTGTGCCAATGCTAACGGCATGCACCGGCTCAAGCCCGTTATTGTAGGCCGTACAAAGCAGCCTAGGTGCCTTCGTGAGTTAATGAATGCCCTTCCTGTTGTGTGGTATCATTCTCTGAAGGCTTGGTTCACAACCAAGATCTTCAAGAATTGGTTCCACCAACACTTTGTTAAGGAGGACATTCGTTATCAGACGGAGACACTGAAAATCCGACGAGACCAGGTAAAGGCCCTCCTTATTCTTGACAATGCACCTGTGCATCCGTCAGACAAGGAGTTGGTGGCAGAGAATGGTCGCATCAGGTGTCTGTTTTTGCCACCTAATACAACTGCTCTCATCCAACCAATGGACCAGGGAGTGATTGTGGCAACGAAGAGGCTATACTGACGGAAGTTTCTGGACGAGGTGATGGTTGTGTACGAGGACGAGGACGATCACAGGGAAGGACGTGACATGCGAGGACAAAAAACACTCGAAAACATTTGCCGATACATCCTCAAGTCTGCCATCTACAACTGGGCAAATGCATGGAATGAAGTCTCTGTCAAGACTTTAGGAAATGGTTGGTCTCCCCTACTTCATGGAAGTGACGTGGTGCACGATTTTCTGAGTTTTGACGTGGATGACTTTCATGCAAGGCTTCGTACGGGTGGAGATGATGTGGATGTCGACGAAGTGCGCGAGTGGTTGGATGACGACGAGGGCGATCCTGGGTATCAGATCAAGTCTGATACCGAGATCGCATCTACTGTTGCTGGTCCCAGTACCCAGCAGGAAGATTCTGACGAGGACAGCGACGATGATGCGGACTCCTCACAGGTTGCAACTGCCCCAACGATCCCCAAGCTGAGCACAATCCGGCACTATGTGGAGTTCGTCCTTGACTACCTAGAACACCCGGACTGCAACAGAGAGATGGGGTCATTGGAATTGGCGAGTCAAGTGCGAGGTTTCAGGCAACGCATCATTAATCTTCAAAATCGTCGGCCTCTGCGTCAATCAACCATTGAGAATTTTTTCAGGCCAGTCAACCCTGCCGTGGTCCACTCTCGCTCCACACCATCATCTCACGAAGACAGGCCTTCTAGCTCCGATCCAGAGCCCAGCACATCAGGCACGGCTGAATCACCACTGGATGTTAGTTTGCGTCTATCTTTGGAGTCATCTGTAGTGGATAGTGTATAACCACGTCGCACCAAGATGCCCCTACGCCGCCTCCGTCTGCTCATCTCGGACTCTGACAGCGACTAAATTCTCCAGGGATCGTCACCAGACCACACGGGAATTTACTGTTGTGTACAGTGCAGTGAAGTGATGTTATTCCAGTTAAAAAAAAAAAAAAACCTTGGTGAAAGTGTTGGTGAGAAGTGCTGGTGACTCAATTTTTCTTTTTTTTTTCTTTTTATGTGTCTGACTCTGGGCATAGGCTTTACAGCCTGCTATCAAGGCCCAGTCGTCCTACTACATACCATACACCTCTACATGTCACCACTTCGGCGCTTAACACCCACCGTCCATATTGAATACATGCTAGGGGTGTCTCATACAGGACTGGTGTATTGGTATTAGCGGGGTTATTTTTACGACGTGTCGGAGGGTCTTCTGGTAGATCAGTAAAGCCTGATTTAATGAAATTCAAATCCTTAAACTGTTCCCTGCACCAGCGAGGATTCGAACTTGGGTCCCACGGGACTGCAAGCCAACTCTCTACCGATCGAGCAATTGGAAAGGTGTGTCAGGTGCAACGTCTTCCTGTCAGAGTCTGAGATGATAGAATGGGTTATTACATCAGGATGGCCGCCTTTTGTTCGTAAGTACCCTAACTTCATGCCTAACCTGTTTTCATGATGCTGTTAATGTGTTAAGAAATTACTCTAAATGTTAATCATAATTTCCTGCTTGCAATTCAACTTTTCCATGCATGGTTCTTAAGTAAAACAGCTAGAAAAAAGGTGGAAGATGTGAATTTCATGTCCGGTCCTAACCTAACCTAACCTAACCTATGGTTACCATAAAGATTTTCATGCCTAACCTGGTTTCATGATGCTGTTAATGTGTTAAGAAATTACCCTAAATGTTAATCATAATTTCCTGCTTCCTATTTAATTTTTCCATGCATGGTTCTTAAGTAAAACAGCTAGAAAAATGGTGGAAGATGTGAATTTCATGTCCGGTCCTAACCTAACCTAACCTATGGTTACCATAAAGATTTTCATGCCTAACCTGTTTTCATGATGCTGTTATATGTGTTAAGAAATTACCCTAAATGTTAATCATAATTTCCTGCTTGCAATTTAATTTTTCCATGCATGGTTCTTAAGTAAAACAGCTAGAAAAAAGGTTGAAGCAGTGAATTTCATGTCCGGTCCTAACCTAACCTAACCTATGGTTACCATAAAGATTTTCATGCCTAACCTGTTTTCATCATGCTGTACATGTGTTAAAAAATTACCCTAAATGTTAATCATAATTTCCTGCTTGCTATTTAATTTTTCCATGCATGGTTCTTAAGTAAAACAGCTAGAAAAAAGGTTGAAGCAGTGAATTTCATGTCCGGTCCTAACCTAACCTAACCTAACATTGTGTTAATCATAATTTCCTGCTTTTAATTTAATTCTTTCATGCATGGTTATTAAGTGCACCAGCTATGAAAAAGGTTGAAACAGTGAATTTCATGTCCGGTGATAACCTAACCAAACCTAACCTAACCATTTTTCTGGTAGCAATTAACATAATTTACTGTATTTGATGCTTTGTATCCAATAATTTAGAGCATAAAATGTGAGAAAAGATGATTTCCATGTCCGATACTTACTTATACTATGCTGGCAAGTTCTGAACTCCTATGACTCACTCACCCCTAAATCATCATTTTTTGGTTAAAATTCAATAAATTCATGCTATGTATGCATTATTTATGTGAAAAGGGACCTAAATAAGTGCTATACATGTCCACTAGGGAGGTAGGAAGGTAGTTTTCTGATTTAGGTTAGGTTAGGTTAGGGTCATGAAAAACCAGTGCTGGAGCTTCAGGACCAATATCCAGACAAAACCAATATCTGGACATGCCTTGGTTCTATTACATTGGATATTGGAGGGATTACTGTATTTATTTATGTATTTGGTACGAATTTATGTGTAGTAACAGACTATATTGGTTTTCACACATTTATATAGGCAATAGAAGCATTGTTCAGTCACCAAACACACCTTCATATGGCACCTTCCTTTATGCATTACCACCTCATCACTTCTGTTTGTTTCTTGCTCTAACTTCTTTATTTCTTTGTCCTCCACCTCAGGAATCACTTTCACCATGAATTTCGTCCCTGGAGAGACCGTGGGGCAACATACCTTTACTGGCCAGCTTACTGCTAACAGGTGAATTGCCCAGTGTGGGGGGTCAGGTGGGGCCAGGCAGTATCCCGGCTTGACAGCAGGTAGAGGAAGGTCTCCCACATATGCCTACCAAAAATCACCCACGAAACTTGAAAATTGTGCAAATTATGACCCTTGCAATTGCGCTGCGTACTCGTATGTCGATGGGTGTAGCTGTGACAAAACACCGCGACGTACCCATACGTCGATGGGATTCCAAGGGTTAATGACCTACTGCAGCTTGTACAGCATCCTATCCATATCCCTGACTACCTTGAAGTGAGGTCCAACATACTTAACCTCTTCCTTACAACTAATCCTTCTGCTTACACTGTTAATCTTTCCTCTCTGTTCGGCTCCTCCAATCACATTACTTTAACCTGTCCTATCACTCCAGTACGGCCAGTGGACCCTCCAAAGAAACATCGGTTGTGGCACTTGGGAGCTGCTGATTGGGAGGCCTTTAGGCAGTACCTCTTTGATTTTTCCCTGGAATGATTATTGCTTCCATGGTCAGGAGCCATATGAGTGTGTCTTGCGCATTAAGGAGGTTATGCTCTCGAGCGTGGAAGCATGCATTCCTTTCTCATATCCTTTGACTAATGAAAAAAAAAAAAAGCCTTGGTTTAATCATGCTTGCTCTAATGCTGTCCACAAGGAGAGGGCCTATAAATGGCACAGGAGCCAACCCACTCCTGAATCACATCTTTTTTATGTTTCTGCCCAGAATCATGCAAAGTCTGTTCTTCACTCTGCTAAAAACAATTTCATCCATACTATGCGCTTTCAACTCTCCAACTCGAACTCTTCCTGCTCCGACTGGCACCTTGCCAAAAACCTTTCTAACAACTTAACCTCACCATCCTTCCCTCCTCTTCTCTACTCTGATGGCTCTGTAGCTATTTCTTTTATTGAAAAAGCAGATCTCTTCACTCAGACTTTCTCTTCCAATTCCACCTTAGATGATTCCAGTGCTGTTCCTCCATCACTTCCACCCTCTGACTTCCTCATGGCTGACATTAAAACTTCTTCAACTAATGTATTTTCTGCCATCACTGGCCTCAATACTAAAGAGGCATATGGGCCTGATGAGGTCACTCCTGCTGTCCTCTAGAACTGCGCTTCTGTGCTTACACCCTGCTTAGGTAAACTCTTTCGTCTCTGTCTATCAACTTGTATCTTTCCTTCTTGTGGGGAGTTTGCTCTCATTCAATCTGTCCCAAAGAAGGGTGACCATTACCAACCCTCTAACTATCACCAAACTGCTTTAACATATTGTGTCTCTAAAGTTTTCAAGTATATTCTTAACAGAAAAATTTTAAAGCATCTTTCCTGTCACAACCTTCTTTCTGATCGTCAGTATGGGTTCCATCAGGGACGCTCCACTGTCGATCTTCTCACCTACCTTTCTGACTCCTGGTCATCCTCCTTTCAGGACTTTGGTGGAAGCTTTGCCACTGCACTTGACATCTCAAAGGCTTTCGATCAAGTCTGACATAAATCTTTAATTTCCAAACCGTCCTTGTATGGTTTCTATCCATCTATCTGTGCCTTCATCTACGGTCTCCTTTCTGGTCATTCTATAGCTCTGGTTGTAGACGGCCACCATTCGTCTCCTAGGTCTATCAACAGTGGTGTTCCTCAGGGCTCTGTCCTATCACCAACTCTTTTCCATTTATTCATCAATGACCTTCTAAGCAGTGCATCTAACCTTATCCACTCATACACTGGTGCTTCCACCCTTCACCTTTCCATACCTAAAGTCTGACTTGGCTCGTATCTCTGACTGGGGTAAAAGTTGTCTTGCTGTTTTTAATGCATCAAAGACTCAGTTCTTACATGTATCAACCCAACAAAATCCTCCAAAGGAGTACCCACTAATGTTTAGTAATATCCAGCAAAATCCAGCAGCATCCTTAAACATACTTGGGGTTTCATTCTCTTGGGATTTATCTTGAAAGTATCATATTATATCACTTGTAAAATCTGCCTCCAAGATATTAGGTGTGCTAAGCCAACTCCGCACCTTCTTTATCCCTGCACAGTTGTTGACTTTATACACGGATTTTAATCGCCCCTGCATTAGGTACAACTATCGTGTGTGGGGAGGCTCCCCACATACAACTCTTCTCAACAAGGTGGAGTCATAGGCTTTTTGTCTCATTAAGTCTCCTCTTCTTGGTTCCCTTCAACCTCTGTCTCTTCACTGCACTGTTGCATTTTCTCTCTCTTCTATTCCTAATTCAATGGTCACTGCTCCTTTGAACTGTCTGCTTACATCCCTCCACCTCTACAACAGGCACGAAGCACCATCTAGGTAAGGAGACTGTAGCACCAGTCGAGCAGGGCAGTACTCCCAAGGAGGATGGAAAGCTGATGACAGGGAGAGCTGGAGCTCCCGTTTCATCAGCCCTCAGGACTTGTTCCTGACCATCCTCCTTTGCTTAACTTTTTCAGTGTCTCAGTTACACAGAGAGTAGACCAGCATGCTCTCCAATACAAGTTTCTCTAACTGTCAACACCAAACTACATACACGCTACACACTACACTTCCTTTTCAAAATTATCTTCGAAAATGGCGCACAAAAATCATGCCTCGGAGTCCCCAGGGGGGGGACCATAAATGCCCCCACCATCCGCCCCTCTCCCGGTGACGACTCAAAGAGCTGCCTGGAACCACTGTCTCACTCACTCCTTCTTCATTTCTGTAACATTCGCGGCCTTACCTCTAACTTTCACGCTGTCGAGCACCACCTCTTCTCCTCTAAACCTCACCTTCTCTTTCTCACTGAGACTCAGCTGTCTGAGGCAACTGACAGCAAACCCTTTTCTGTATCCTCCTACTTTCTCTATTCTCGTTTCAAAGCCAAAGGTGGCTGTTGCGTATGTGTACGCAACGATCTATCTCGCTCTCGTGTTCCTGAACTTGATTCTTCTGAATTCTCTACTCTCTGGCTTCGGCTTTCCTGTCACTCTCTGACTAAATATATCTGTGCTGTTTACTTATCTCCTAATTCTACTGACTATCAAAAATTCTTTGAGGTGGCTGTTGCGTATATGTACGCAACGATCTATCTTGCTCTCGTGTTCCTGAACTTGATTCTTCTGAATTCTCTACTCTCTGGCTTCGGCTCTCCTGTCATTCTCTGACTAAATATATCTGTGCTGTTTACTTATCTCCTAATTCTACCGACTATCAAAAATTCTTTGACTATCTTACTTCTACGATGGAACACATTCTATCCATTTCTCCTTTCTCTGAAATCTCCATTCTAGGAGATTTCAATGTTCACCACCACCTTTGGCTCTCCTCTCCTTTCACTGATCCACCTGGTGAACAAGCCTACATCTTTTCTATCCTTAATGACCTAGAGCAGCTTGTACAGCACCCTACCCGTATCCCTGACCGCCTTGGAGAGAGTTCCAACATACTTGACCTTTTCCTAACAACTAATCCTTCTGCTTACACTGTTAATCTTTTCTCTCCGTTGGGCTCCTCCGATCATAACCTTATTACCTTAACCTGTCCTATTGCTCCAGTACAGCCTGTGGACCCTCCAAAGAAACGCCGCCTGTGGCACTTTGGAGCTGCAGATTGGGAGGCCCTCAGGCAGTACTTCTTTGATTTTCCTTGGAATGATTATTGCTTCCATGGCCGGGAGCCGTCTGAGTGTGCCCTGCGCATTACGGAGGTTATTCTCTCGGGCATGGAAGCATACATTCCTTTTTCATATCCTCTGACTAATGCAAGAAAGCCTTGGTTTAATCACGCTTGTTCTAATGCTGTCCGCAACA
>JAGKTI010005405.1:0-19169 GCA_018397915.1 Birgus latro | reverse complement strand
TGGTCATCCTCCTTTCGGGACTTTGGCGAAAGCTTTGCCATTGCACTTGACATCTCAAAGGCTTTCGATCGAGTCTGGCATAAATCTTTAATTTCCAAACTGCCCTCCTACGGTTTCTATCCTTCTATCTGTGCCTTCATCTCTAGCTTCCTTTCTGGTCGTTCTATAGCCGCTGTTGTAGACGGCCATCGTTCCTCTCCTAGACCTATCAACAGTGGTGTTCCTCAGGGCTCTGTCCTATCACCTACTCTCTTCCTTTTATTCATCAATGACCTTCTAAGCTGTACATCTAACCCTATCCACTCATATGCTGATGATTCCACCCTTCACCTTTCCATTCGGTTCCTGCAACGTCCATCTCAGCAGTTACTTCAACAAAAAAGGGATGAGGCTATGGCACACCTAATGTCTGACTTGGCTCGTATCTCTGATTGGGGTAAAAATAATCTTGTTATTTTTAATGCATCAAAAACTCAGTTCTTACACTTATCAACCCGACAAAATCTTCCTCAGGATTACCCACTAATGTTTAATAATGAACAGTTATGTCCTGCATCATCCTTGAACATGCTTGGGGTTTCATTCTCTCGGGATTTGTCTTGGAAAGAACATATTACATCTCTTGTGAAATCTGCTTCCAAGAGATTAGGTGTGCTAAGCCGATTCCGAACTTTCTTTACCCCTGCACAGTTGTTGACCTTGTACACGGGTTTTATTCGCCCGTGTATGGAGTACAACTCTCATGTGTGGGGAGGCTCCCCACATGCAGCTCTTCTCAATAGGGTGGAGTCAAAGGCTTTTCGTCTCATTAACTCTCCTCCTCTTACTGATTCCCTTCAACCTTTGTCTCTTCGCCGCACTGTTGCATCTTTATCTCTCTTCTATCGCTACTTCAATGGTCACTGTTCCTCTGAACTGTCTGCTTGCATCCCTCCACCTCTACGACGGGCACGTAGTACCCGTCTAGCAACAAACTCTCATCCCTTTTCTGTCCAACTCTCTAATGCAAGAGTTAACCGTTACTCCCAGTCCTTCATTTATGCAACTGGTCAACTCTGGAACTGTCTTCCTCTGTCTGTATTTCCTACTTCCTATGATCTCCAGTCTTTCAAACGCAGTGTGTCCAGGCATCTCGAATTGAACGGATCTTGAATTTGGCTCTCTTTTGTATTGTTTTTGCTTTTTCTTGGAAGGAACAGTATGCAGACCTGTGGCCTTTGGTTCCTTCTTCCTTGCATTAAAAAAAAAAAAAAATCTAGCAACAAGATCTCATCCCTTCTCTGTCCAACTCTCTAATGAAAGAGTTAACCGTTACTCCCAGCACTTCATTTATGAAACAGGTCAATTCTTGAACTGTCTCCCTATGTATGTATATCCTACTTCTTATGATTTCCAGTCTTCCAAACGCAGTACGTCAAGGTATTTTGAAATGAATGGAGCTTGAATTTGGAACTCTGTTGTACTGTTCTTGTTTTTTTTCTAGGAAAGAACGGTTTGTGGGCTCCTGGCCTTTGGTTCATTCTTCCTTTTCCTTTCATTAAAAAAAAATAAAATAAAATAAAATTCTCTGCAACTTTCATGAATCACATTATTTTGTATCCTATAAATTCTCTGTACTCCACATACATTCCTCAGCAATCCCATCTCCACTGATCTCACTCTTGACTTTACATTTTCATGCCACACCATAGTCTCACATCCATATGTTAAAGCTGACACAAACACTCCTTCATGGAAGCCTTGTGCAGCTGCAACACTCAAGCCTCTGTTTCTTATCAAGGCCTTTATGGCACCAGTTACTTTCCTTCCTTCTGTCTCTCTACTTTCCACTTCTTTTGCACATTTTCCTCCCTTTTCCATCACTGTACCCAGGTATCTGAACTCTCTCACCAAATCCAGTCTCTCTCCATTCACTTTAACATCACACTGGAAGTCACCTTCTCTCACAATTATCATCACTTTACTCCTTTCTACATTTACTCTCAAGGCATGATGCTCACAGACATCAGCAAAACTCAGCACTAGTCTACCAAGTTATTGTCCGGTATTTGCTGGTAGCACTGCATCATCAGCATACAACAAATTTGAAATATTCCATCCATCACCATTCATTACCAATGCCATCCATCTCTCTATTACTCGTGTTTTTACTTCTCTCATCATCCTATCCATATACTGTATACACTGAACAACCATGGGGACATCACATAACCCTGTCACAAACCCACACCGATCGTGAACCATTTACTCAGATACCCATTTACCCTTACACGTTCTTCACTACCATCATAAAAACGTTTGACAGCATCTAGCAGCTTGCCATCTATACCATACATTCCCAAAACCTTCCACAAACCTTCTCTGTCTACTTTGTCCTATGCTATTTCCAGATCCATAAATGCTGTAAGCACCTTACAGACCGTCTCACAAGCCTTCTCCATTATCTGTCTCACTGCAAATATTTGATCCACACATCCTCTGCCACTCCTAAAGCCACCCTGTTCATCACTTACAAGGACTTCTGATATCTCCATATAGATTCCCTACAACACACAATAAACTTATGTCAAGATAACTCTTGCATTCACTTTTATTTTTGGACAGAGGTACAATCACAGCCTTTTTTCACTCTGCTGGCACAGTTTCACTTATCCAGGCCTTCTCACATATCTTCAAAAAGCATTTCACTCTGCTCTCTCCACTACACTTCATCATTTCCACATACACCTCAACCCCAGCTGCTTTCCCATTTTTCAGCTGCTTCACAGTGTTCTTCACCTGTGCAAGTGTCACATTTCCTTGCATTGCATTCCTTCTCTGCACACCCCCAAAACCAATCATATTTACAGCTGCTCTGCTCTCTCTATTCCCATTCACCAGGATTTCAAAATAATCCTCCCATTTGGTCCTTACTTCATCCCCATGGGTTAATAATCTACTGCTTACATCCTTCACACTTTCACATTTCTTTCTGCTGTCACTTCTACACTTCTGCACATTTTTCCAGAATAACTTTGGCTTTTCAGAGTACAGTAATCCCTCCACTATCCGACGTAATAGAGCCAAAGGCATGTCTGGACAGTGGTCTTGTCCGGATAGTGGCCCTGAAGCCACTGATCATTCATGACCCTAACCTAACCTAACCTAAATCAGAAAACCACCTACCTACCTCCCTACCGGACATCCATAGCATTTATTTAAGTCCCCTTTCACATAAATAATGCACACAAAGCATGAATTAACTGAATTTTAACCAAAAAATGATGATTTAGAGGTGAGTAAGGCATAGGTGCTCACAACTTGCCAGCAAGTGTAAGTAAGTATCAGACAAGGAAATCACTATGAAAATCACCCTTTCTCACACCATATGCATTAAATAATGGACACAAACCATGAATTAATTGAATTTTAACCCCAAAATGATGATTTTGAGGTAAGTAAGGCATAGATGTTCACGAGTTGGCAGCTTAGTGTAAATAAGTGTCGGACGTGGCAATCACTATGAAAATCATCATTTCTCACATCTTATGCACTAAAATATGGGATACAAAGCATCAAATAAATAAACTGTTACCAGAAAAAGAGTTAGGTGTTCACCGTTTACCAACAGCACCAGTCATTCTTGACCCTAACCTAACCTAACCTAAATCAGAAAACCACCTACCTACCTCCCTCCCTCCTGGACATCCATAGCACTTAAGACCCCATTCACATAAATAATTGCCACAAAGCATTAATTAATCGAATTTTAACCCAAAAATGATGAATCTGAGGTGAGTAGGGCAGGGGTGTTCACGAGTTGGCAGCTTAGTGTAAGCAAGTATCGGACGTGGCTATCACTATGAAAATCATTTCTCATATCTTACGCACTAAAATATGGGATACAAAGCATCAAATAAATAAACTGTTACCAGAAAAAGAGTTAGGTATGGCAAAGGTGTTCACTGTTCACCAACAGCACCGGTCATTCTTGACCCTAACCTAATCTAACCTAAATCAGAAAACCACCTACCTAACTCCATGCATAGCACTTATTTAAGACCCCATTCACATAAATAATTGGCACAAAGCATGAATTAATCGAATTTTAACCCAAAAATGTTGATTTTGAGGTGAGTAAGGCAGGGGTGTTTGCCAGCTGACTACATAATGAACATAGGGAAGAGACATGATTATTACTGAGAAAATCACCTTTTCACAGCCTGTGCACTCAAATATGGGACACAAAGCATGAAGTAAATAAAATGTAGCCAGAAAAATTATGATTTAGAGGTGTGTGGGTTGAAAATGTTCACCAGTTGACTAGATAGTGAACATAAGTAAGAGACATGGTAATCACTGAGAAAATCACCTCTTTCACAACCTGTGCACTCAAATATGGGACACAAAGCATGAAGTAAATAAAATGTAACCAAAAAAATTATGATTTAGAGGTGTGTGGGGCAAAAATATTCAACAGTTGACTAGATAGTGAACGTATGTAAGAGACATGGTAATCACTGAGAAAATCACCTCTTTCACACCCTGTGCACTCAAATATGGGACACAAAGCATGAAGTACATAAAATGTAACCAGAGAATGAGGATTTAGAAGTGATTATGGAAAATATTTAGCAGTTAACAATGTTTACTTACAGTCCATGATTGTTGTTTACCCCATCTCTAAGGTTTTTACAGTGGTCATAATTGCTCTTGAAGCATGTCCAGTAATCCAGTGTTTAACTACACTTAATCCTTAGCACTGTGATTTTTGATTATTTAAACAAGAACATAAATACCGCAAATGATCGGACAGCCGTCCACTGTTCACGGGAGTTGAGACAGAACTAGCAGAAGGGCGATTTGGCGGGAAGGGAGCTAGTCGGCGCGAGCGGGAAATTCAAATTGACGCGGTTGGAAAAAATTGGATTTTTTTCTTATTTTTTCGAATTTTTGGGCATTTTGGGGTTTGGACAGCCTATGATGTCTGAATAGTAATGTATCCGGATAGTGGACGTCCGGATAGTCGAGAGATTACTAATATGCATTGTCTTTTCTTCCTAGATCACCATTTACCACCTTCACTAGCCTCTTTACGTGCTTCTTTCTCTCAATATATTCACTTATTTCAACTGAATCCCATTTCTGTAACCACTCTAGTCACTTCTTCCTTTTTCCTCCACTGCTCTCTTAACTTCTTCATCTCACCATGCCATACCTTTCTTCTTTGTTGTTACTCTTGCCTCATCACACACTGCTTTAGCATTCCTAACTAAGCAATCCCTATATGCATTCCACAGGGTATCCAGATCCATTTCATTCCAATTCACTGACTCCAGCTCCTCCCCTACTTTGCTCCTGTATTCATCTGCCTTTTCTTTGATCCTCAACTTCTCGACTTTCAGTTTTTCTCCCCGACTGCTTCTCTCTCTCCTAGTCCACCTCACTCTTCTCATACCACAATCACATGATCTGACAGACCTTTAGCATTTTTCAAAGAAAAAACATCAAAACCTGAAAACAGATTCAGAAAATACTCAAAGAATCCCATGAAGAGGTACAGTAATAAAAAAAACATCAGAAAACTGCAAAAGACGTTGGTCTTATGTCTCAGTCAAGATTATTATTATCACCAGTACCAGTATTATTATTTTTTTTTCCTACCTGCCTCTATTTATCATGCCACACAATAATACCATGGTAAGTATTTCAATACATGTTAAATTGCACTGTTGTTTGCCTATCACTGTTTACAACATTCTAGGGATTTCTGTGCCTTGAACTAGTCTGGTCGGATCTAAATAATTTTCCACAAATGGTTTCTTTGTTCAGTAAGGACTTAGTCCAGTACAGCAGGGTTATCTGATCTAATCACCATACTGAATGCAAGGTTCTTTAAACAGTAAAAGACAATGAAAAGAAGAGATTGTATGACAAAAAGTTGACAGATCAGTCCATGAACAACAAGAGGGCATGTCTGTAATTATGAATGAAAAATGCTAGACAATTTTTGTAACGGAAGAGGAGTTCCAGAGACCTGAAATAATACAGGGAAATTGAGGTAAATTTAATAAAATTTGAACCTACGGAGCTGATGAAGCTAATGGAAAATAAGAATGCAAGAAAAGCCATGGGGCTAAACAATGTAACTGGTCGGAAAATTAGAGAACGTACTGATTAATTAAACTAATATGAGATAGTAAAAGAGTTCTTTAAAAAAGTGAGATCTGCCAAGAGACTGAAAGACAGCAAACATAGTACCAATATATAAGAGTGGGAACAGAGATGATCCATTAAACTCTAGACCAGTCACTCATCATCATTATTTGTAAACTGCGTGAAAAGGACCTGAAGCGGTGGCATCTTTGCCGTGGGTCTACCCCCCAGAGGCGAAGAGGAGGACAGCATGGGGGCCAAGCCCCCCCCCCCGGCCCCTCACGGGGCCCAAGAACCTGGGAGTGGCTTCGGTTGCCCGGGCAAGTACCACATCTCTCCACACATCACACACAACAACACCGGTTTTTCTACACCGAGAAATGACTCCCCAGCGATCATTTCTCGACTCCTCCTCCTTACCAGGGACATTGAGAGCAATCCAGGACCCACCAACAAATACACATGTCAAACATGCTCAAAACCTATCACGTGGGGTTCAGTTCAGTGCAATTCCTGCAAAAACTGGACCCATTACACCTGCACAACACTTCCATCCACAAAACACTACACAAACACCTGGACCTGCTCCTTATGCTCCTACCCCCCACTAACCCTCTCACCAACCCTACTCCTACTTCCCCCACACCTCCTAAACCTAACCCACCAATCCTTCCCACACCATCCAATCCCCTAACCCCTCCTATCCCATCCCAAACTAATCCACCCCAACCCTTACCTCCATCATAACCCTCTCCTACCCCTTCACCTCCACCCTCACCACCACCTCCCCTCCGTGCTGCAGCACCCAACACACACCGTACTCATAACATAAACATTCTCCAATTAAACATAGTTGGCATAAACACAAAAAAAAAAACAAGAACTCACACAATTCATCAAACAACACAACATACACACTGCCATCTTACAAGAAACAAAACTATGCACAACACAAAAAAAAACACCCACATTTCATAATTTCACCACCATCAGACAAGACCGGGCCGACGGCGGTGGCGGTGGACTCATCACTCTGGTACACAAATCCGTCAACTTTTCAGATACCAATGCACACACAAAGTCACTTCTCCCCCCATAAGACACTACAACAGAAATACAATCAATTAAAATATGCACTGGTAACAAATCACACACAACAATCGCCAACATATACATTCCCCCCCAATCATTCCCCACAGTACCACACAATTACTCTCCACAAATACACCACATCACTAACATACCCAACATCATCCTGGGTGGTGACTTCAGTGCCAAGACGTCGGCCTGGTATGTCAACAACCCTGACACAGAAAGAGGGCTGGCAATACAAACCCAGACAGATCATCTTTTCATACTCAATAATCCCAATCAACATACCCATATCCCACACCAAGCCCTCTTCCTCCCATCATCCCCGGACATAAGCTTCTGCTCCCCAAACCTCGCCCCCAAAACATCCTGGAGAGTGGTCAGAACCCTTGACTCTGACCACCTACCGATCATCATCACTACCAAAACCAGAATCACCCCAGCTGGCCACAGACACACATACACTAATTATAAGAAAGCCAACTGGGAGGCCTTCACAGCTGAAAAAGAACAACACTTTGAAATATTAAACAGTACATCCATCACAAACATCAACACTGCTGTGCACACATTCAATACAATTATACAAAATGCAGAAAAAAGACATCCCTAGAGGCAACAGAAAAAGACACAACCCCAACTCCACACCAGAAATTCAAAACCTCATCTGACAACGGGACACACTACTACACTCCCCAACACCCCATACACATGACATTGTACAACAAATACAAGAACTCAACACTCAAATAAACAATATCAGAACAGCAAACACTAAATTGGAATAATTATCTCCAAACACTTGATCACAAAACAAACACTAGCAAACTCTACAAAACACTAAACAGCATCACACTCTCCAACAGCAACACCACAATATCACACGCTGCCATCACAACAACAGACACCATACCTTCAAACAAACAACAAGCAAACACTCTTATCAATCACTTTTCACATGTCAGCCACCTAAACCCCCATCGTGACGACCAATGTATCATCCGACGTAAGAGAGTTCCCCACAGATCCAGACTTCGCACCTTTCATTTATAACCAGACGAAGCACATTATCAGCAACCTCAAGCACTCATCTGCCTGTGGACCAGACAACATAAGCAACATACACCTTAAACACCTTGGACCACAAGGCATACAAGTACTCACCAAAATATCAAACTACAGCTACTCACACAACATAATACCCAACATCTGGAAGCATGGCATTATCATCACTATCCCCAAACACAACAAAGACCCCATGTTACCTTCCTCACACTGCCCCATCACACTCCTCTGCACCCCCTCCAAAGAAACTAAATGATTGGTACTAAAACTAGTAACACCTCACACCCCCCAGCCCCATCACAACATGGCTTTAGGCCACTACACTCCACAAACACTCTTCTTACAGACCTTACACAGAGAGTTTTTGATGGCATGAATTCAGCTAGGCCACCACACAGAACACTCCTAGTCACACTAGACATTAGTAAAGCTTTTGATGCCATCCTCCGCCACAACCACACAAACAAAATATTCAACGCAAACATGCACAATAACCCAAAAAGATGGCTGGCAAACTCCTTAGCAGGCAGATGTGCACAAGTAACTTTTGCTGGTCAGTCTTCGAACATCAGAAACTTCACAAATGGCATCCCCTACATTAACCTATACATGCATGACATACCACACCCCACACAGCACAGATACACATAGCTTCCTATGCAGCCGACATAACACTTACAAGTACACACCAAAATGCAAACAGCTGCACACATCCTCCAACCTTACCTCAACACACTACACGAATGGTTCACTACTAACAGGCTCAAAATAGCCCCAGCCAAATCTACAGTGACCCTTCTCACAAACTGGACAGCAGAACACAGTCACATCCCACACCTCACCATATACAACACTCCCCTACCACAAACACACACACCCGAAATCCCTGGTGTAACATACAATACAACAATGTCATTTAAACAACACATAACAAACATCAAAAAATAAATTAACACCTAGACTCAATGCCTTGAGGTCACTTGCCCATACAATATTTGGACAAAAAAGAAACCACCACCACAGTATACAAACAATATATACGTTCAGTGATGAATTATGCAAGCCCTGCTTGGGCTCCTAGCCTCACTAAAACACACTATAACACTCTTCAGACCATACAAAACAAGGCCCTAAAAATAATCACAGGCTGCACAGTTATTACACCTACAGACCACCTACACCAAGAAACCAAAGTCCACAAAGTCAAGGATCATCTAGACATGAGAGGCACCCAAATTCTCACTGCAACCTCCACAAACACACAGCATCCACTACACTACATGGCAGCACATCCATACACACCAAGGAACATCAACAACACCCAGCACACGATATCAAACAAATACTGTCATCTCTTCCCCCCTGCCTACCTCACACCAGCTTCGAGAAGCATATTCATAATCAAATCACTCGCCATTCTATTCAGTCACACACACAGCTGCATGCATGGGCTCCAGATATCCATCCTTCTGAATCCTATCTCCCTCGTGAGGACAGGGTCCACCTGGCTAGGCTGAGATGTGGGCATCATCCAGCCCTCTTAAGATATCAGAAGAGGTTGGATGACTCCATCGTTGACACCTGCCCAGGATGTAACACAGCACCCCATACAATTAAGCACATCATGGAAGACTGCACTGCACACAATCACCTACGCCAACAACATAACATACACTCCTCGAGAGCTCTGTGGGAAAGCCCGGTCTCGGCCGTGGCCTTCCTTAGGGACTCGGGGCTGTTCAGCCAGACTGCCTAGGGAACAACTACTACTATTACTACTACTGTGTGAAAATCATCAGGATGGGACAGGTTGCATAATAAAGAAAATAAAGTAATTACCTCAAAGCAAACTGGATTAGAGAAGGTACTTAAAGTGTCAGAAAGTTAGTGAGATTTTATGATAGAGTTGTTGATGTGCTGCATGACAGAGATGGGAGGGAAGATTGCATTTATTTGGACATCAGTAGGGCATTTGACAGTGTACCACATGATAAGCTGATATGGAAATTTAAAAATATCGGTGGTACTGAAGGTGATTTACAACGCTCCTCATGGGGCAACGTAGGATTGGATGATGGATGGATGGATAAGTTACCTAGCTGGAAGGCAAATAAGAACTATGATTTGAGATACATTTTCATTATGGAAAGGAATAATAACTGATATGCCCCAGGGAGCAGTTTTGGAACCCATAATGTTCCTTACATACATGTATGTAAAATGATATGGAAAGTGAAGTTTGAGCATACAAGAATACGCTTGCTGATGATACGAAAATTATGAAACAAACTGTACATGACACAGGCTGCAGGTGGCTGCAAGAAAACCTGGATCTACTATACAGAAGGAACCACAAATGGAAGACTGAATTTAATGCTAGTAAGTTTCATGTGACTGAGTGGGTGTAGGCAAAACCAAAATGGGACTATAAAATAGGGATGAAGACACTGCCAAGACAACACATAAGAAGTATCTGAGTGTAATAATACAGCAAGGCTTATCACCAGAGACATTATAAATAAGATAACTAGAGGAGCAAACAATCTTTTAACAAATATAACAACAGCATTTAATTATGTGGGCAAAGACATCCTAAGTAAACTGACAATGACAATGGTAAGACCTAGATTAGAATATGCTGCAGCTGTGTGGTCTCCCCACTTACATAATATATCAATAAATCAAAGAAAGTACAAAGAGTGGCTAATGTACTGGGAAGACACCAAACTTGATAGAACTGCAGTATGAGAGGCTACAAAGGCTGAAATTACTTACACTGCAAGAGAGGAGAGAAAGTGGAAACATGATAACATTGTGCAGGCATACACATGGTACTCAAAGATAGGGGGTGGTGGAAGAACAAGAGGACATAGTTATAAACTTCAGCTGACGTAAGAAAATACAGTTTTCCACAATGAAGTACTGTACTGAATAGCCAAATGAAACCAATTAGATGAAAGTGTAGGAAGAGTTAAGAATATCCATACTTTCAAGGAAAAGTTGGATGGTTGTAACACTGGAGACCTGGGGAGGGAGACCTGGGCAGTAAAGGAAGAGAACATTCATAGGCTCAAATGTAAAAAATGACAACGATTAGATGGATGTGTAGTGCGTTCTTGAATGCAGGACCTGGGGGGGGCTAAGTCCTGTGGGACCCAGGTTCGAATCCTCGCTGGTGCAGGGAACAGTTTAAGGATATGAATTTCATTAAATCAGGCTTTACTGATCTACCAGAAGACCCACCGACATGTCGTAAAAATGACCCCGCTAATACCAATACATCAGTCCTGTATGAGACAGCCCTAGCATGTATTCAATATGGACGTTGGGTGTTAAGCGCCGAAGTGGTGACATGTAGATTGTAGGAGGACGACTGGGCCTTGATAGCAGGCTGTGAAGCCTATGCCCAGAGTCGGACACATTAAAAAAAAAAAAAAAAAAAAAAAGTTTACAATTGAAAGGTTGAGGGGAAGGATGGGACTGGAATGCATTGCTGTTGTGATAAGGAGGAGTAGATTGAGATGGCTTGGGCATGCACAACTGAGTGCAGAATGTGAAAAGTGTACATGTCGGGAATGGGTCGTGAGAGGCAGACTGAAAAAGACCTGGGACAATTAACAGACTGTGACCTCAGGGATAAGAGATTGAACAGGAAGGCTGCCAGTGATAAGCAACATGGAGAGCAGCCATTAAATGACCCAGGCTGATGCATGCAAGCATGTTGGAGCCTTTATAAACAATACAATATGAAACAAACTTGAGACAGGACAATACTGTGCAGTACTCAAATCTTGTTCAATACAAACAGGTGAATGCAAACACACACACACATACTCCATACTGTTCTACTACTAAATTCATGCACTGTGCTGATATCTCTGGCCTTTAAATGGTACTAGCATCAATATTTCATGAGTCAGGGTGCCACATCATATCTGGTATATGAATGGAATAACAAATATGAAGCTAATGACATAGATATCTTGACACTGTGTATTCAACTATATAGGTGGTGGTAAAATCATTACTCATAAAAAGGGAGGGGGGGGAATTCAAAATTGGTTTTCATTACGGAAATCTAATACAGTACGGAACCTGTAATTCATTCATTCATTCGTCCATCATCTAATCCAGTGTTGCCCCATGTGGAGTGTAGGAACCCGGGGCTAGGCAAATTGGTTCCGTCATTTAAGATGGGAGTGATCAGCCTCACTCATCCCTAAGTGGCATTACAGGAGCAATAAATCCCAACCACCCCTTGGATACAAACCTGCACTGGCTCAATCCAACTGGAGTGCCTTAATTGCCCACTAAACCACCAGGCACCATAATCTGGTTATATGGTTACCACCCAGCATAGTAAATGGCTTCCTGGTGTACAGGAAACTTTTGGCTTGTCACTCAGTGTACAGTCACCTGTAGACAGAAGGAAGAGGAAAGAATGAAGGAAAGAAAGACAGAAGAGGAAGGATGGAAAGAAGGATCAGAGGAAAGGCCTGGAACCCGAGAGAAACACTACACTGAGTGAGTGGATGATGAGTGCCCCCATCAACCACTAATAATACCTGTAAACAAATATTAAACTCAACAAATTTTTACATTTTAAACTGAGGTATCAACCATTAATAATACCTGTAAACAAATATTAAACTCAACAAATTTTTACATTCTAAACTGAGGTACTGTTTATGAAATAAAGGGGGAAACAAGTTGATTTTTCCATACCAACCCATTCACAGTGCAGGGGTTTACATTTAAGAATAGGACACTGTTCTTATATAGTTTGTGTGTGTGTGCGTGTGTGTGTGTGTGTGTGTGTGTGAATAAGTCTCCAGTACAAAAAGACTGCCTACAAAGCTGATTTAAGAATTTCCCCCTATTAACAACAGCTTACCAATTGTATGTAATACTGTATAAGATGTGATATTTTAGAACATATCTCCAACACAAACTGAGGACTTATTGACAGAGAAAGGCTCTTACCTCCAAAACCAGCTTCCTAAGAAGATCTCCCAGGAGCTGAGCAGAAGGATAGGTAGTGGGAGTGACGCAGAGCCATAGCGAGTCAAGTCCATTAGCAATGAGTCCCTCCATATTTGTTTCATGATCCAAACAGGACTCATAATAAGATGTTTCCTTCAGTGACAGCTGTCGCATTTTGGGATGCTGGTGTGAGCTGTCAATTGACACTTCACCTATCTTAGCACAATTACCTGGTGAGCATTCCATGTGTAGGCACTGAATGTTACCACAGTAAATATTGTCTTGTACTTTGCTCCTTCTTATAAACTTCATTATCCCTCTCGTCATATCTTCGTGAGAAACTACCACTCTAAGAGGAATGGAAGATGATGGCTGCTGTGTAGTGCTACTATTTTTTAATTTTACTGTTTCGCCACGACGAAGAGAGTTCATACATTTCTTACTAAGTCTGTACTGCTCTTCGAGTCTTAGCAGCTCTACTGTAACCTCTTTGTTCAAACAGTTAGATTTCCTTGTAAAAGTTTTTGGACTATTTCTTGACAGTAAATGTGACGTACAATCCTCTAAATTATAAAGTCTTGATATAGTTGTAACCTTTTTCTGTGCTGTACTATCATTTATATAACCTTGGTTTTCTTCACCAAGCTTTCTAGCAACCTTGCATTCATCACTGACACCAGAACGAACATTTATACCATTGTTTATTTTGTGATGAGGTTTCCATGGATTTTCATTTATGCTTGGCTTGGGAGGTCTTGGGTAACTACTCTCTACAGTACATTCACAGGCATTCCTGGGACTTCCATTTATGCTTTGCATTCGAGGTCTTGGGCTAATGCTTTCTGTTCTTCTTTCATAAGCTCTCTTGGGACTTCCATTTGCAGTTGGCTTTGAAGGTCTTGGGCTACTTCTCCCTATCCTATAAGTATCCCTACGACTTCCATTTATGCATGGCTGAGAAGGTCTTGGGCTGCTAGCTTCCGTTCTTTTGTAAGGTTTCTTATGGCTTTTATTTGAGGTTGAATGTCTTTGGCTACTATTTTCTGTTCTTCTTTCTTGCACTTCTGGCAACTGCTGATGTTCTGAATTACCTGGAGAACATGAATTTTTAGCGATGGTTTGTTCTGACTGACTGCAATGAAGGGATTGTCCAAGCGATTTCCTTGCTCCCTGAGCTTCACTTCTAGAACTCGGAGTAAAGAAATTTTTTATAGAGTGGTATTTTGCTGGAGAGAAGGGTATTCTTTGGTATTTCCTTTTATTACTGCTATTAATGGCACGGTTGGCCTGGACTGTGCTGCTAACAACATTATCTGGAGGTGTTGACTGGATACAGTCTCTCTTCTGAATGTAACTCCTTTTACACTCCTGGAAAGAGAGATGAAATTAGAACAGGGTCTTCCTATGAGATATCTATCATTAATCCTTTCAGGCACATGCAGAAATGCATGGCTAAGTCTTTTGTGATACAAAAGTCTCCACGCTGTGGGAGGCCTCATTTGGTGGGTGCAGTGGACACACAACTATTTTCAAAATTAATTTTCACCCCTCCACCACTTTTTTTTTCTTTTCATTTTTTTAACATAATTATATACCACAGGTTTCTGTATGAAATTTTCTACAATATGGGTATATATTTAAAAAAAAAAATGAACACTGTACAGCATATTACACTACAAGACTTGGGAGGCTGTGAATGAAGTAATGAATTCAAACTTCTTATTACAGTTGGAAAAATTTCTGGGCAACAGTTTGTGTGCTATACATCATTAAAAGTATATTTTTCTGCTCCTTCCAATGGTGTAATCAGATTAACAGTACGACCAATAATTACTGAGAAAATCGTAGAAAACTAAATAATTAACCCCTTCAGGGCAGAGATGTTGGATGCGGTCCTTGAGCGTCCCACGGGGATATTTGCACTCCGACTGACTTTTTAAAAATATTTGCTAAAAATCAGTTATTAGACCTAGAATATTATAATTACATATGCATATGGCACATACCTTCAGCTTTCTCCTGGGATGTTTTTTGAGCCTTCGGACTTGTGGAGACTTCTGAAGTTGGGTAACGAAATCTCCAGTTTACACTTCTCGACATCCCGTAATATGATTACCACAGCCTAATATTATCACTAGAAACACTATTCAATGATTTTCAAGTAGTTTGGAATCCATACTAAAAACACACACACACACACACTGTGAAAGCAATGTAAATTACGAGTGCATACAGAACATCCCACCCGCGCTCGTTCCTTTCAGGTATTCTGTCATTTATCATTCATAAACACACTCACACTTTATATTCCTAGTACAGTAATCCCTCCAATATCCGACGTAATAGAGCCAAAGGCATGTCCGGATATTGGTTTTGTCCGGATATTGGTCCTGAAGCTCCAGCACTGGTTTTTCATGACCCTAACCTAACCTAACAGAAAACTACCTTCCTACCTCCCTAGTGGACATGTATAGCACTTATTTAGGTCCCTTTTCACATAAATAATGCATACATAGCATGAATTTATTGAATTTTAACCAAAAAATGATGATTTAGGGGTGAGTGAGTCATAGGAGCTCAGAACTTCCCAGCATAGTATAAGTAAGTATCGGACATGGAAATCATCTTCTCTCACATTTTATGCACTAAATTATTGGATACAAAGCATCAAATACAGTAAATAATGTTAATTGCTACCAGAAAAATGGTTAGGTTAGGTTAAGTTAGGTTAGGTTAGGTTAGGTTATGACCGGACATGAAATTCACTGCTTCAACCTTTTTCATAGCTGGTGCACTTAATAACCATGCATGAAAGAATTAAATTAAAAGCAGGAAATTATGATTAACACAATGTTAGATTAGGTTAGGTTAGGACCGGACATGAAATTCACTGCTTCAACCTTCTTTCTAGCTGTTTTACTTAAGAACCATGCATAGAAAAATTAAATAGCAAGCAGGAAATTATGATTAACATTTAGGGTAATTTCCTAACACATTAACAGAATCACGAAAACAGGTTAGGCATGAAAATCTTTATGGTAACCATAGGTTAGGTTAGGTTAGGTTAGGACCGGACATGAAATTCACATCTTCCACCTTTTTTCTAGCTGTTTTACTTAAGAACCATGCATGGAAAAATTAAATTGCAAGCAAGAAATTATGATTAACATTTAGGGTAATTTGTTAACACATTAACAGCATCATGAAAACAGGTTAGGCATGAAAATCTTTATGGTAACCATAGGTTAGGTTAGGTTAGGTTAGGTTAGGACCGGACATGAAATTCACATCTTCCACCATTTTCTAGCTGTTTTACTTAAGAGCCATGCATGGAAAAGTTAAATTGCAAGCAGGACATTATGATTAAGATTTCTGGTAATTTTTTAACACATGTACAGCATGATGAAAACAGGTTAGGCATGAAGTTAGGGTACTTACGAACAAAAAGCGGCCGTCCTGATGTAATAACCCACTCTATCATCTCAGACTCCGACAGGAAGACGTTGCACCTGACACACCTTTCCAATTGAGAATCACCAGCACTTCTCACCAACAGTTTCACCAAGGTTTTTTTTTTATAACTGGAATAACATCACTTCACTGAACTGTACACAACAGTAAATTCCCATGTGGTCTAGTGACGATCCCTGGAGAATTTAATCGCTGTCAGAGTCTGAGATGAGCAGACGGAGGCGCCATAGGGGCATCTTGGTGCGACGTGGTGATGCACTATCCACTACAGAGGACTCCGAAGATAGACGCAAACTAACATCCAGTGGTGATTCGGCCGTGCCTGATGTGATGGGCTGTGGATCAGAGCTAGAAGGCCTGTCTTCGTGAGATGATGGTGTGGATTGAGAGTGGACGATGGCAGAGTTGACTGGCCTGGAAAAACTCTCAATGGTTGATTGACGCAGAGGACAACGATTTTGACGATTAATGATGCATTGCCTGAAACCTCGCACTTGACTCGCCAATTCCAATGACCCCATCTCTCTGTCGCAGTCCGGGTGTTCTAGGTAGTCAAGTATGAACCCCACATAGTGCCGGATTGTGCTCAGCCTGGGGATCGTTGGGGCAGTTGCAACCTGTGAGGAGTCCGCATCATCGTCGCTGTCCTTGTCAGAATCTTCCTGCTGGGTACTGGGACCAGCAACAGTAGATGTGATCTCAGTATCAGACATGATCTGATACCCAGGATCGCCCTCGTCGTCATCCAACCACTCGCACACTTCGTCGACATCCACATCGTCTCCACCCGTACGAAGCCTTGCATGAAAGTCATCCACATCAAAACCCAGAAAATCGTGCACCACGTCACTTCCATGAAGTAGGGGAGACCAACCATTTTCTAAAGTCTTGACAGAGACTTCATTCCATGCATTTGCCCAGTTGTAGATGGCAGACTTGAGGGTGTATCGGCGAATGTTTTCGAGTGTTTTTTGTCCTCGCATGTCACGTCCTTCCCTGCGATCATCCTCGTACACAACCATCACCTCGTCCAAAAACTTCCGTCGGTATTGCCTCTTCGTTGCCACAATCACTCCCTGGTCCATTGGTTGGATGAGAGCAGTTGTATTAGGTGGCAAAAACAGACACCTGATGCGACCATTCTCTGCCACCAACACCTTGTCTGACGGATGCACAGGTGCACTGTCAAGAATCAGGAGGGCCTTTACCTGGTCTCGTCGGATTTTCAGTGTCTCCGTCTGATAACGAATGACCTTAACAAAGTGTTGGTGGAACCAATTCTTGAAGATCTTGGTTGTGAACCAAGCCTTCAGAGAATGATACCACACGACAGGAAGGGCATTCATTAACCCACAAAGGCACCTAGGCTGCTCTGCATGGCCTACAATAACGGGCTTGAGCCGGTGCATGCCGTTAGCATTGGCACAGCACAAAGCAGACACACGTTGTTTCGAGAGCTTGGGGCCAGGTAAACGCTTCTCCGTCTCCTCAGCGAGAGTGTTTGTGGGTATTGAACGATAAAATAGGCCAGTTTCGTCAGCGTTGTAAACTTGACCGAGAGTGAGGCCCTCCCTATCAATCAAGCCATTCACCTTCTGCCGAAACTGTTCTACTCCTTCGTCGTTAGCGTCCAGAGCCAACCTTCAGATGCGAAGAGCCAACCTTCAGATGCCTTGAAGTCTGGGGCGTCGTGTAGCCTTGCGAACTTTTCAGCAGCAGCTTTCAGCTCCGTTCCACGTACCAACACACCAGCAGCTCGTTGTTGTCGATACCAAATCAACGTGAAGCGGTCGATGTCTGCATACTTAGGAGTAAACATCACCTTCCTCTACACGTTTTGTCTGGTCTTCGATGCGAAATCAGCCGTGTACTGCTGTAGTTTGTCTCAGGACTTCTTGATATCAAACAAGGTGGAGCGAGAGAGGTTGAACTCACGTACGATGCTCCCTGTTGACCAGCCGGCGTCCACCTTGTCCAATATCTGCCTCTTCTTCTCCAGAGTCAGAACCACTCTCTTCCTCTTCTCAGGAGGCGGGGCCATCATCACACACATGATGAAGGTGAAGAGCAGTATCAAGCACTGTAGGAGGTAGGGTATCACCACAAAAGCAATCACTTCGGCAGCCATTTTCGGAGTTGTTCACGAGGGAGGAGAGGAGTGGGTAATGGCGACCGATAGTGGCGTCACGAGTGTAAACAGAGGGGATCAGCGCGCGCGGGAAATTCAAACTGATGCGGTCCCAAAAAATCGAAAATTAATCGATTTTTTCGGATTTGGGGGGTTGGGCAGCCCAGAATGTTCGGTTAGTGAGTATGTCCGGTTATTGGACGTCCGGATATTAGAGGGATTACTTACTTTATTACACTTATATATATCTACAGTATTTATCGATAAGTTTCCTTCAGTAATAGTAGTTTATTTT
>JAGKTI010005404.1:32191-45230 GCA_018397915.1 Birgus latro | reverse complement strand
AAGGGCCACGCATCATTGCAGGACAAAATGTACAGGGACAAAATGTAATCCAGGGACAACACAGCAAAGAAGGGCCACGCATCGTTACGGGACAGAATATACAGGGACAAAATATAATCCAGGGACAACACAGCACTGAAGGGCCACGCATCATTACAGGACAAAATGTACAAGGACAAAATCTCCAAGGACAGAATGTAATCCGAGGACAACATAGCACTGAAGGACCACACATTATCAGAGGACAAAATACACAAAGACAAAATGTAATCGAGGGACAGCACAGCACTGAAGGACCACACATTATCAGAGGACAAAATGCACAACAGCAAAACGTGATTCAGAGACAACGCAGCACTGAAGAACCACGCATAATTCAAGAACAAAACGTACAAGCCCATCGCAGCCCCTCGAGTCAGCAAAGCACTCAAAGGCAAACTGTAAGAGGTCTGCAGATCACACAGGAGCAAAATACCCTTCGAAGACAAAACAGCCTCAGGGAAGAAAACAAGATCCAAGAGCAGGCTGGACGAAGGCAAAGAGTTCGAGGACAAAGCATCCACGAACAAAGAATGGAAGAGCAAAATAATCGTCGCAGACAAAATATTCAAGGGCAACGCAGCCGCCAACCCCAGCCCAACCACCAACCACAGACTCAGCGAGGACGAGTTAGTACCCAGGCTCAGTCCAGCGTTCGATCTCAGAGTCAGCGAGGTAGAGTTAATATTCAAGCCCAGTCCAACCTCAAATCTCAGACTCAGCGAGGTAGAGTTGTCAACCAGGGCCAAAGCAACCTCCAGCAACCGACACAGAGGCCCACCACCACCACCACCACCCAGAGAGGACGGCAGAGCGTCAGGGTAGTGCACCAGGAACACACAACCGAGCCCCATCAGCATCAGACGCGCCCAACGAGTTTCCTGACGACCACCTTCGGAGATCCTGGTGGAGTCCACATCAGCGCCCACTCCCCGACAACCCCTCCCCTCAGGCCAGCCCAAGGGATCGGTCTCGGCCACTTCTCCAACCCCCAGGCCGGGTTCCTTTTGGGCCCGGTTGATACGGTGATAACCAATCTTCCACATCGTAGTGGTTTTAGTGTCTCCCAGCCTGCTTCCTCTGGTGTTGCCATCGACCACACTACACCAACTTTCACAAACGATCAGGTTCCTGCTAACCCCTTGTTACCCGTTAATAACCCACTAACCAATGCTAGCCCATCTAACAACGGGGAGGGGCTCACTAACTCAGATGCCATTAACATCTCGCATTTAGCTACTAACACATCCCATCTCGATAATAGCCTTTCATCGACAACCCCATTACCTGAGTCAACAACGCAGACAACCGCAGACTTAAATGAAAAATCGACAACACCTGGACAGACTGTGCTGCTAAAAGACACTCATTCGGGTCGACAGTTCTCACTTTCCTCACTTCCACGAAACATTATCATCATCCAGAGACCCGAGACGAGACCCACAATTCTAACAACAACTCCAAAAACACAAACACACGTCTCAGTTTCAACGACCGAAGATACAGGACATACCACGATACCTCACACGGAAACTGCCTCCCCTGAATCTGATGCAGTACCTTTCACTACTGATTCCCCCTCTACACCGGCTTCCTCTGAAAATCCTGCTCTCTTGCCTGTCACCGTCCGTCCCTCTGCTTTTCCTAAACCGCTTACCACTACTACCACTACTGCCTCTCCAGTGCCAGTTGTAAGGCCTGATGCTATGACTACCTCTGTTATATCTCCTCCTTCCTTCAGCCGCGTATCAATATCCCAACGCCAATCTTCCACTCATTTCAGACCTCGATTTCCATCCACTCCGAAGCCTGGACTGACACGAATCACTGGGACTCAGCCAGACGACGATTTCCTTCTCCCTCAGTCAGCTTCCGTCTCCTCGTTGGGTGACTTTTCGACGACTGCCAAAGGTGTCTCATCCACGACGTCTCAGCCAGGACCGACGACGACGAGAATATCAGTATCGAAGAGCACTCAGCAGCCAGTATTATCACCATCATCAGTAACTCCTCAGACACACTCAGACACGACTCTTACAACACCCATGACTACCACCACCACCACCATCACACATAACCTCTCATTTACTGACCTTTTAAGCACATCGAGAAGGCCCTCAGCGACCAGCCTTTCGAGTTTCCACCAGACGGATTCCCCAACTCCACCCACCACTACTCCCACTCCCTCTCCCACATCTCCCACTCCATTAGGTGCCACTTTCAGCCCTCCATCTCCTATTACTTCAGCAGTATTTAGTGACGATTCTCAGCTCAGTACTGATGATCTCCCCACCACTTTCCATCCATCTCTCGCAGGCTTATTCGCCACAGGTAGTTCCTCTGATTTTGATGGCCCTCTTAGTCAAACATCTTCCCCTCAGGATCACCCTACCCATAGCCCCTTCAGTCCCCACTCTACCAGCCCCCACTCCACCAGTCCCCACTCTACCAGCCCCCACTCCACCAGTCCCCATTCCACCTCAAGTCCTTCCTCTCATTCCCCCTCTCATTTCACCTCCACAAGCTCCCCCTCCATCACCGTCACTCCACACGCCTTCATCACTAGCACCCCTCCTTCAACTGAATTCGACACCATCCCTCCCACTAATTTCCCCTTCACTTCTCCCTCTCACTCCACTGTTAGCCCTTCCTCTCATTCCACTCCCAGTTCTCCCTCTCATTTCACCTCCACCACTACCACTCCCACTCACTTTGACGTTAACCCATTCTTTCATTTCACGTCCACTCCTTCATCTCATTCTACCACCGGCCCCTTCATTCATCGTGACAGCAGCCCTCCCATTCACTCCACTGTCAGTCCCGTCATTCACTCCTCTACTCCAGCCACTACCCACTCCTCTACTCCAGCCACTACCTACTCCATAACCACCCCTCAGACACACTCTACCACCACCCCACCTCCTCACTCCACCTCAAACTCTCCCTCTCCATTCATCTCCAGCTCTACTCCTCACTTCAGTAACAATCCACTCACTCATTCATCCACCACCACTCCACCTTCCCACTCCACCAACACACTCTTCGACACAACTCTTCCCTCCCTTTCCACCACAACTCCACCTTCCCACTCCACCAGCTCTCACCCAGACAACACTTTCCTCTCTCACTCCACAACGACTCCATCCTCCCACTTAACCACCAACGCAAACATTGACACCACTTTCCCCCATCATTCCACCACTTCCTCGCCCTCTCCTTCCACCACCACGACTCCACCCTTCTTCTCCACCAGCTCCCACTTCGGTTCCACATCTCCACTTCGCTCCACTAGTTCAGAATCCACTTTTCCAGACATTCACCCAGCCAGTAGGTCCCCCAGTAGCCTGTTTTCTGATTCCCAAGATGTCTTCTCCTCTTCTGCTCACTCCACCTCTCCCCCCTCCACTTCCTCCACCTCCATTCCTTCTGCTCATTCCACATTTAGTCCATCCACTATTTCTACAGCCAGTCCTGTTTCCCACTCCACCTTCGGTCCTTCCACTCTCTCCCCTTCCACTCACTCCACACTGAACCCCTCCGGCCACTCCATATTTACTACCACGGACCACTCCACACTCGGGCCATCCACCCACTCCACCTTCAGCCCATCATCCCACTCCACACTAAAGCCATCCACCCAGTCTTCATTTATTCCCTTCGAAGATTCCACACTCACTCCATCCTTTCACTCCACATCAAGTCCACCGTCCCACACCACCCTCAGTCCATCCATCCACTCCATTCTCAGCCCTCCACAACATTCATCCACCAAGTCCTCCATTATCCCCTTCGAGGACTCCACACTCACTCCGGAACACTCCACATTTGCCCCTAGAGAGCAGTCCACATTCATACCCTCTGACCACTCCACATTCAACTCTCCCACCCCCTCCACATTCATTTCAGATCACTCCACATTCTCTCCTTTCGAAGACACCACGTTGAGTCCACTTGACGACTCCACATTTTCCTTTGAACCTTCCACATTCTCGCCTCCTAAACATTCAACATTCACTCCATCCTCACACTCCACTTTAGGTCCTGGTAACTTCATTAGCGGCCCTTCTAAAGACTCCACATCCAATTCTGATCATTCCACATTCAATTCCGATTCTTCCACATTCGATTCTGGCGTTTCCACATCCATTTCCGATCATTCCACAATCAGTTCTGGCGATTCCACATTCATTTCTGACCATTCCACATCTTCACCCTCCTCTCACTCCACATTCGCTCCCTCCACATTCACACCCTCTGAAGATTCCACATTTGCTCCTGAGCAATCCACCTCAGTCAGTCCACCTACCCTCTCCTCCACTTTACATCCTCCACATCCCCCCACCTTTATTTCATCCTCCCCTAACCCCCCGACCATCCACATTAGTGAACCTTCCACTCCCAGACCTCCATCCACCCACTCCACCTTCGCTCCCCCCACCATCCACAATGATAGGCCCTCCACATCCAGAACTCCCACCCATTCCACTTTCACTCCATCCACCCTCAGCCCACCGACTATCCACATCAGCGAGCCTTCCACTCCTAGAGCACCCAGTCACTCCACATTCACTCCACCTCATTCCTCCACCTCCAGACCTTTCACACACTCCACCCTCCAACCACCAACTATTCCATTCACTCCCAGTGCGCCGACCATCCACATCAGCGAGCCTTCCACACCCAGAACACCGAATCATTCCACATTCACTCCACCTCATTCTTCCACTTCCAGACCTTTTACACACTCCACCCTCCAACCGCCGACCATTCCATTCACTCCCAGTCCACCTTCCCTCCACAACGGCGATCCTTCCACCCACTTCAACCCTGATCAGTCCACCCTCGATCCACCCATCCACTCTTCCACATTTGTTCCACGTTCTCAGTCTACTCCCACCCATTCATCCACATCTACCCCCACCATCTCATCCACCATACAGCCTCCACCACAAGCCACTTTCAATCCTCCCATCCACTCATCCACTTTTGATCCACCTATCCAATCCACCTTCCAGCCACCTCCACCTCAGTCCACTTTCATTCCGCCCATCCAGTCATCCACTTTCAATCCACCTAGCCAGCCCACTTTTAACCCATCTAGTCCGTTATCCACTTTCAATCCATCCACCCAATCATCCACTTTCAATCCACCCACTCAGTCATCCACTTTCAATCCCTCATCATCCACTCTTAATTCACCCAGTCATTCCACTTTCAACCCAACTACCGAGTCATCCACTTTCCGTCCACCTAGTCAATCCACTTTCAGCCCACCTAGTCCATCATCCACTTTCAATCCACCTATCCAGTCATCCACTTTCAATCCTTCCACCCAGTCATCCACTTTTAATCCACCTAGTCAATCCATCTTCAGTCCACCCATCCAGTCATCCACTTTCAATCCGTCCACCCAGGCATCCACTTTTAGTCCACCTAGTCAGTCCACCTTCAAACCACCCATCCAATCATCCACTTTCAGTCCACCCATCCAATCACCTACATTTAATCCACACACCCGCTCCACCTTCAGCCCATCAGTCTCCACCACTCCAGTCATTCCCACCCACTCCACCCCCCGGTCTCCCATTCAGCAGGCTTTCGATCCCTCACCTCGCTCCACCCCCATCCACTCCACTCAGAATCCTGTGGTCCACTCATCCACCCCTTCACACTCCACATCCAGTCCTCCATCCACTCACAGCCTTCCTGACCACCTCATTCCCATTGACACCACCACACCTGACCCTCCCATCCACTCATCCACCCAGAATCCCTCCGTCCCATCCACTTTCACTCCAAGCACCCATCTTCCACCCACACACAACCTCCCTAACCATCCCAATCCACTCATAGCCTCCACCACAGCTAACCCTCCCATCCACTCATCCACCCAAAATCCACCCATCCCATCCACATTCACCCCTGCAGTCACCAGTCCCTCCACTCTCATTCCACCGTCGAATCAAAACACGCTCCACCTGCAACCCATCCCAGTCAGACCCTCTGTGGGATTCGACGGGAAAGATTCGATCCACATTATCCCCCGACCCACCACCCCAATCACCTCCTTCAATCCCAATCTCCGTTTAGTCAATCCCTCTGCCATCAACTTTGGCATCCCAGACTTTCCCATCAACCAAGAGGGCAGTATTCAATTCTTCCAAGATCGGAGTCCCAATGTCACTTTCAGGCGGCCGTTCAGCTCCACACGTTCGCCCAATCCCACCCAGCTGACTCCCACACCAGTCCCCACCAATCCCACGTTCGACCCGACCCCGGCTCCTCCTGCCAATCCCATATTTGTTCCTGTAAATCCTAATTTTTCCACGACCCCAGTTCCTGTCAACCCAACGTTCGTTCCTCTTAACCCTGCATTTGCTCCTGTCAATCCCATATTTGTTCCTCTTAACCCTACATTTGCTCCTGTCAATCCCAGTTTTGCCACGACCCCAGCTCCTGTCAGTCCCACATTCGCACCTGTCAATCCCACATTCGCTCCTTTCAGCCCCACATTCGCTCCTGTCAATCCTACTTTTGCAGCAACTACCCCAGCTCCCTTCACTCCAACATTTGCATCAACAATCCCAAGCGTGATCAACCCAACCAGTTTTGTCTCAACTCCCCAGAATCATTTCTTCCCCATCACAACAGGTAGTTCTCCTCAAAATTCCATTCAGAACGTGAATCCCGGTACTTTCCCTGTCACCTTTAACGCGGCCGTGCCGACAGATTTTAATTCCCTAGTTCCTTTTGGTCAACGTCTTACGGCTAGAGGAGGAAACAGTCTGCCCAATCATATCTCACCCTCCACCACTCCAACTCCCCTCATTATATCCAGCACTAGGTCAGCTCGGCCATCTACCAGAGTCAAAACCCTCTCTTCATCCAATGGTCGTGGTAAACCTGCATTTGTTGTCATGAGGAGAAGACCCCTGAATCGTACGGTCAATGGTGATGATTCTCCTATTATCATCTCCAACACTCGTGGCTCGTTGCGTGAAAATTCTCAATCGGGGTCTTTGGAACCGAGTAAAAATATCGCCACAACTGTTCGCCCGTCATCGCTGGCTCACAGATCTCTGTCCAACTTCTTGCCTTCCTCACGTCCCGCTACAAGAACTCCTTCATCCAGTCATGTAAATAGACCTCCTTTGCCTGCCTCCGCTTCCACCCGCGGTCCTAACAATCGACGGCCTTCCATCTCACGAGATCACACGCCTACCACGTCACTTCCATCATCCCTCCGCTCGACTATTAGAAATCCAGCATCTCCCTCCTCTCATGTCCGTAGACGCCCATCTCCTCCCTCTTCTTTCACCCACCCTTCTACCACAAAAGCCCGCATCCCCACCACTTCATCATCCTTCGACTCGACTACTCCTGTCAGTGTTCAGGTGACCAGAAATCCACCTCGGCCCTCTCCTCGCCCTGCCACACGTCTCCCTGACCCCTCACTTCCCCGCTTCACCACTACCCCTTCCCCTGACCTTCTCACTCCCACCACTCGCCGTATCACTCGTCGCTTCCGCATCCCAGTTAACAATCGCCTCCGAGCCAATCCCAATCATATGGCAAGGCGTGGAAGGAAAAGATACACCAGTCCACCCACCTCCCCCACCGTCCACCCCTCCTCCCCCTCTTCCCCTCGATCACGCACCTCCGGCCCCTCTCACTCCCCCCCTTCCCACAACAAACTCCCTCTCCCTCGGACTCGCAGCCCGACCAACGTGGCTCCTGAGAGCGGCGGAAGAAAGCGAGTGAGTCCCTCCCCTTGACTAGGGTCCAGGCGGGCCCAGGGGAGAGCTCCAGATCAGGACCCAGATCCACAAACAAACTTACGATGGACTCTATCTCGTAACTTAGACTTATTTATGTAAGAAGAAAACGAGACATGGAAGGATTAACTTCCGTTTCCTTGTTCCTCCTGCGGAAAAAAATGCTGCTGGTAATTTTTCTTTCGTAAAGAAGACTATATAGTTACAAGAAAGAAACTGACACAGCACTTTTTTTTTTTATCTGTAGGAAGGTCAAGGAAACTAGAGGGTGGAGAATTTCCACTTCTTTTACTCCTCCTACATAAAGAAATTCGAGTTATGAGGTGCAGTTGATTGTTAATTTGTTCGTGAATCCTGGCCGAGTTCTGTGTACCTGAAGTTTGTCTCCTAAGCCGCTCCTTATGACCTAACTCAAGACGCTTTCTGTAGCTAGTTGTACTGAATCTGTAAAGCATTCCCGACGCTCGCCTGGACTCTATACTGTATGAATGTATAATGTATTGCACGTATATGATGTGATTTACTGACTTCGCTATTAATGATATACTTAATGCAAGAACATTTTTTTTTTCTGTAGCTTAAATGGAATGCAATTATCCTTACTAAGAAGGTAGTATGTCCGGCATGTGAAATCTGTTCTAAACTAACCTGCAGTCCTGACAGCATGTAAAATTAATACCTTCGTGTGTACGGTAAAATTTCTGTTATGTTCTAAGACTAAACTATCCCCTCCCATCTGTTCCCAGCATCCAAGGACAGTGCTTTGCAACTCTTTCCCAGGTTTTTCTCTTCCTGATGAATATCCAGAAAGGTACAGAGTAGCTTCAGAACAATAACTTTTCCACTTCGTAATAATCATATATTCGGGAAAATACTTGGGAAAAAAGTGAAACAAACACTCACTTAGATAACAAAGACCATGAACAAGGCTGTTATGCACAACACTGTATGAAAATAATCTTTAAAAATCAACCATGCATCTTCTTCAAACAGCAGTACTAATAAAGCTGATATATTAGAGTTCCTAAGAAACTCCAAGCTATGTCTCTAGTCTGAACGAATTAGCACCTGGCGAAATGAACGCAAAGTAAAGCTGTCGTCCTGAGAATGTGCATACCTGGATGTGGGACTGAGGGAGGGGCTGGATTGATCTAAGTGCCTATCTCTCGGCAGGGTGGCACGACAGACGCAGTGAAAGAAACAACAGTAGTCCCAGAGGAGTTAACGGGAAGGACGGAAGTAAGAACAACAGGGAATAGGGAAGGAGCGATAACAGGGAATAGAGAAGGAGGGATAACAGGGGACAGAGAAGGAGCAACAACAGGGAACAGAGAGGGAAAAATAAAAGGAACAGGAGCAGGGAAGAGCCAAAAGAAGGGCCCTGGTCCAGATGGTGACGAGATCCCTGGTGACGCGGGGATTGACTACCCCACCCTGACGTCCATCCCACAGACAGGTTTCATCTGCACCGAAAGTATGTCCAGGTTGGGGAAGCTGTACCCCGACCCAGAGACCGGCTGTCAGGTGAGGCCAGGTGGTTGATTAATTGTTTTGTCAGGTGAGGCCAGGTGTGTAATTAATTGCTTTGTAGGTGAGGCCAGGTGACTGATACACACACACACACACACACACACACATATATTTTCCTCTGTTTTCAGCATTTTGCCCCGCCCTGTAGAATAATACCCAATAATTCCAGGACGGAGACACGCCTAGTGGTATTTAAACTCAGGGTCGGGAAAAGTTAAGTGCAGGTAATAAGTGTAACGAAAAAGGTGAGTGTGCGTGTGTGTGTGTGTGTGTGTGTGTGTGTGCAGGTACTAATAATGTGAAGGCGATAAAGCCAGTGAGTGAAATAGTTACGATACTGCGAATCCACTAAAGCCAAATGACGTTGCTGTGTCCCCAGGCTCATCTGAAATGTGAACCCGGTGGACTGCAGGCTTAAGTCACCCTTCTGTAGTCTTCCTGCCTCCTTTCGGGGGATAGGGAAGTAGATGAGGGACGTATCAAAGACCAGGCAGTTGAGCCGAACGGATATATCGGTGCCACCATATGAAGGCTTCTCTCAGGCACAACCCCAATCGTTAACCTTTTCAACAGAGAGATTCTTCCAAGGCTGAGAGAAAGTGAGAGAGGCAGAGAAAGAGAGAGAGAATAAATCAAGAACACAGCTAAGTGGCACAGTGAAGCCACCACCACCAGCAGCAGCCCTCCTCCCTTCCCACTCCACCGACCGGAACAGAACCCAGACCCCTCCCGCAGGCGACCATGATGTGTGTCCACCGTGGAAAATAGACTGTGCTGTTTACATGGGACGCGCCGTAACTCTTCTTCCTTCCTTCCCTCCCTTCCTCCTTCCCTCCCTCCTTCCTTCCCTTCATAATTCTCTCTCCTTCCCCTCTTCTCACCGACGTAACTTTCCCTCCCTCCGTCCTTCCCATCCTCCCTCTTTTTCTCCTTCAACGTAACTCGCTCTCTCACCCTCTTCCCATCGTCGTAACTTCCCCATCCTCCTTCGGTCCTGCCTTCCCTCCGACCAAACTCTTTCCCTTCCTTCCTCCTTCCTTCCTTCCATCCTTCCCTTCGACATAATTCCCTTCTTCCCTCCCTCCCTTTCACGCCCCTCTGCTCCGGTAGGCGGCGCTGGAGAGGCCACGTGTCATCCCTTAATAGTAAACAATAGGGCACTCCCCCTCTCTACCCTTCCCCTCCTCCCGACCCCTCTCACCTCAAAATCACCCCAACCATTTCGCCAGTCCTCCGTTTTCCTGGATTCTTTTTAATACATTTTCTTTTCTGCGTATTAACAAGTTTGAATCCTTCTCATTCCCCCTCACCTCAGAACCGATCCATAACCTCCTTATACATCTTCCATACATAATATCTTTTTTTTTTTTAGATAATAATTTCGACATCCCATTGCCACCCTTCCCTTAACCCCCCTCAGAACTACTTGTCCTCTGATCTTCCTTGCCCCTTTTTATCGTAACTTTTGCATAGATTTTTTTTTGTCTTTTTTTTTCTTCAGGTTTTGGCAAGTTCTGTTTTGTCCTGGCGAAAACGCGTGTCACCATTAATAGTAAACAATTTCGGCCTCCTTCCCTCTCCCCCTTCTTCCCCCGCCTCACCTCAAATTACCAGTCCAATGCCTCCCTGGCCTGATTCGTTGTGGCATACCTTTTTGTCATGCTTTCCTCAATAGTAAAAAATTTCTCCCCCTTCCCCTTGCCCCAGTCCGAGGATGCATGTGTTTACCAAAGAAAGGACTCAGGAATGCACTCTAAGTCTAGACATTTCTGAGTCTTCATTTTTTTTCCCCCATTTTTTTTAATTTCTGTTCGTAAAATGCCACCAGCAGATATCAGTCGATGCCATACAATTGACGGCATACACAAATTCCGATCATATGTGATACAAAGCATATGGAAATTCCTAGGGTTTCATTTGAGAAAAATAATCACTGCTAATTTACATTTTCTAATCCCTTTCCTTAACCCCTTTCATTTGCTGGCGAAGTGTTGTCATACTGGGAGGTCAGTCTGACTTGTAACCAAGAAGACCCTTCCCTACCCAACAGTTAAAGCCAAGATTCCGTGGGCTTGAATAGTAAGTGAATGACAGTGTGCCTATTAAATTGAGCAGATAGTTTTTCTTGCTCTATGGGCCCTACCTCACTCCATTCTTCGGCGGGAATAGAGGTCTGGATAATGATGATGTTGATGATGTGTCTCTCCTGCAGGTGTACCACGTGTGCAACCAGCGACAGAAGTTCTCGTTTCTGTGTCCCCGCGGCACCCTCTTCCACCAGGAGACGTCAGTATGCCAGTGGTGGTTCACGGTCGACTGTAAGCAGCAGGCGGCACGGCTGGCGGACATCAGGGCGCTGGGGGACACTTGAGGGAGCGGCGCCCCCCTGCACCAACGGTAGTACACAACACCTAGGAGTTCATAGCGCCACAAGGAACACGAGAATATAAGACAAGAGGATAACCGAATGAGGCTGCTTGGCCCATGTTAGGCAGCTCCTACAGGAGTGTGGCTGGACTACCAGAAAAAAGACAAGGAAGGTAAAGAAGACGGTCAAGAACCATGTGGTGTTGGTGTTAATTTGCAGTAATGATGAACACATGAGATGGACCAGAAGAGTGAATTTTCATAGCAATGCATTGTCATCTCGACATGATACTTCCGATGTTAACCATGAGAAACTGATTCACTGCAACATAAGTATATTTACGGTGCATATCATTACTACAACTAAAGAGGCAAAAATACTGCCCTTGTACGATCCGAGCAGCTTTATGAGAAAAGTTAAATACGGACGAGTTACCGAGTGAGTGAAGTCATTTCTAGGGTTCATCCTTGAATGTTTTATAAGGAACTGGTGTTGATCAGTCACATTTCTCTGTGACGGATGTTTGACGGATTCTGTGGGAGGCTTGTCGAAAGGCCTGGGGGTGACGCGTGTGAAAGTTAAGGTTATCAAAGACTTATCGTGTGAGAGTTCTGCTTCTTTGACACCGCCGCGGCTGCTACCACCTTAACCCCGCCTTCTTAACTCACAGCATCTCCGCCTCACACTCTTCAAGTTTCCCTCCTGATGCAGACAACAGAACCCCTAGTCCTGACGGTGGGTGGGAGTGCTCGATAGGTGCCAACTGCATCACACACCGGCACAGGACGGGCCGAATAAAGCAAACAAGAGGACCACCGCCATGACTGTCTCCGCTAATAGCATTTTTTCAACTCCTTCACGTACAGTCAGCAAAAAAAGTGCCTTCACATTTAATTACATTTTAAAACACAGGATATGATGATGACTTATACTGTAACTGTATTTACACCAACACTTTACTTCATTTTATTTTATGTTATTTTTATTACACAGGGTACAGAAATGCAGAAAATCAGTTCCCATGTCATGTTTCATCGATTCTATGGCGACGATACTTTTTTGGCCCACTGTAGTGTATCTCCATCTCACCCTCCCCACTCCCACACGCAGCCTACCCGCCACTCACACTCCCTACCCCCCACTCACCCTCCCTACCCCCCACTCACCATCCCTACCCTCCTCACCCCTCTCCTAGTCCGACTATCCCTATCTCTGCCCAATCACCCTCTTGCACCAATCCCCCAATCCCTCCCCATTGTCTCCAACCTCCCTCACACACACACACACACACACACACACACACACACACACACACACACACATCTGT